>APFE030748978.1:2412-29209 GCA_000404065.3 Pinus taeda
GTTTGCATTTTCTTTCCTCGGGGCATCAGTTACCGATAATAATGCTCTACTAGCCCTTTGAATTCCTTCAAAATAAATGTTCAACCCAATCTTAAGCAAAAATTTAAAAGAATATACACACCTTTTTTTCACTTTATAGGAGCTTGATATTGCCTCTGATGTATCTCTATACTTTCAAATCATCTAGTTCTGAAATTGCAACCTGTAGTAGCCCTCTATGTCCTCTTTCCAATACCACCAATCTGATCCAAATTGGATTCTCCAAGGAAGAGTTATGTGAAATCTCCCACAGTGACCTGATTATAGACTAGTTCAGTAGAACGAACTTGTATGACGTGCCACGAGTCACTGTTTCGTCCTTTGGCTCTGAAAAAAAAAATATACAAGAAACCAAAGTTCGTCCTCTTTCTGCACCTTCTTACAAAATTTCAATCCAATGCTCAAAGAAAACGTTATGATGATTTTCCCCAGGTGTCTTGTTTGGAATGTAATTCAGGAGTCTGCCAAAAGACCAACTTCCTCAGATCATATCTCCGCCAATATAGTGCAAAAATATCTAAAATTCGGACCCGAGATTCAGCGTGATGTCTTCGCAAATGTTTTTTTTTTTTAGATTCTAAAACGTCACAGACAAAAAGTTATAGTGAAAATGCCATGATGACCTGTTTGGAATGAAATTCAGGAGTCTACAAGAAGACCAAATTCCTTAGATCATATCTCCGCAATTATAGCACGAACAGCTCTGAAATTTGGACTCGAGATTCAGCGTGATTTCTTATCAAATGGGTTTTTTGTTAGCTTTTGAAACATCGAAGAAAAAAAGTTATAGCGAAAATGCCACGATGACCTGTTTGGAGCAGCGAAACCCTAGAATCCAAAGCTCTGATACCAAATGTTATGGAACCAGCTCAAGAAAAAGATAGAAAAGATAGATCAACGCCTTAGAATTCAGCCTCTTCGATGGGGGCAACCCTCCTTTACATTACATAAATGAACAATTCTTGGATGATTCAAATGACAAAACCTCCTTTTCTATATATAGGAGTCTAAGGAGTCACAATATAACCCAGCCGACTAACAATAATAATATAAAGCCACAAAAATAACAATAGAGGGATTTTGTGGGGCACAGTAATAACAATATGGGGGAAATAGGGGCACAACAATATTAATAAGGGGTACAACTCCAATAGTAATGGGGTAATCACTAGTATTATAGGGACCCACAGAATCCGCCAAACATTAACGCAATTGTTAAACTATGATCATGAAATATGTGTATACCCCGCTGATTGAGACCATGTATATCATGGCATACAACTAATCTCGTCATAAAATATGTGTGATGAGTCGTTTCCATTGCGTGGAGTTTAATGGCATATGCTCATGTAACAAACTCCACCCTGCATTGTCACGGAGGATTGGGATGCACATATTTTAAGTCAAAACTTTGGAACCATGTAATGTTGCCACCGAGTATGGGTCAATATTGAAATGAAGGAGAGATTATGGGAAATATCACCTTCACTCAAGCATTAAAAATATTAATTCCACCATCAATGCTATCACTGTCATGTTGTTGAGCCAGAAGAAATGGAGCCTTTGCAATCATATGCAAAAGGTCAAAGCTAATCTCATTACATCTGTAAAGAATTGCTCGAGTCACTTGCCTTAAGCTAAAAATCTAAGCATAAATCATGGGAATAATACCACAAAGGTATGTGGCCTCTTTGCGTTGTCCAACAAGTATCACATATGATCACCACTGATGTTGATCTCTTTTTCCACTATAAATCTAAAAAACAAAATTGCCCACAAAATTGTAGGAAAATTAATCAAAATAAACAACCGCTACTCGTTGTTTTTTATCTGCAGTGGAAATAAGAATACTTATCTACAAGGGGAACGTGAACACTAACAGTGTTACAGTTCAACGTACAAACAAATGGTGCTCAATCTAGCCAAGAATGCAAGTTGTACATATTTGAAATCCATGTCTTGTTCTGGAACTTAAAAACTGCATTTATTCCCATGGCTCTCTAGTATAATCTCGCTGCACTAAAGAATTCTACACAGTGCTCATTGAGAATAAGCACTCTTGAAACCAAAAATTTTATTATGCAAAAATTATAACCATTTCTTACCAATCCAATTAAAAGTATCTTGCTTTAATTTGATTTCATCATGCTTTGTTTTTTACATACTAACCGCATGTTCTCCTTTTTCAAATCCCTTTGGCATAAATCTTTGCAAGAATTGTTTACTTGCCTTGTGTCTATGCTCATAATGAAAATTCCAACAACTCTCGAGCCAATGCCCACTCTTTTTTCAATGGATACAAAAATGCATGCTCTTATTCCTTCGCAAGAATGCCTTTAAACCTAGAAGAGGGTTCTTTGATTTCATCTCAAGAAGCATATTCATTTTCTAAACCACTGCTTTTCACACTTAGCGACACAATGACCAACCCCATGACAAAAGGTACAAGGGAACATATACCATAACTTCTTATTTAAATGACCTTTGAAAGCATATTTGTGAGACTTACACCTTCCTTCATTTTCTTTTGGATTGCAACTTTGATGAGGAGAATTCGACTTGGCTCTTCCTTTGAAGCACTCAACTCTTTGTGGAGACAACATGTCACCATCATTACCATCATGGTTCATTGCATCATTAATTTGTAGGAGTCCTTTTAACACGAACTCAATACTTGAAGATATTCTTCCTCTACGTTTTGGAGCTTTCTCTAAGTTATTCATAGGTATATCCCAACCCTACATTCTAAGGTTGTCTTGACACCTCGATAGGATTGAAGATGTCATACCATTGAATCCAAGGCCCCTTCCATTGTGTCCCATATTGGTTAACAAATTCATACCAATCCCCTTGGTATGCTTCTTGAAAACTACAAAAGATGCATCATTATCATTGTTAATGGAAGATATAGAAAAAAAAGTTCTTTTTACCTCCTTTGACCCTTAGTCACCTGCTTTAGTTTTAATCATCTCCTCTTCCTTTTCCGTCATTGATGGGGTAGTAGATAAAGTTTCAATAAAACCACTTTGTTTACATGGTTCATAGGAACTATTTTCCAACTGACAAAAGTTACAATATCAGTATTCTCTTAATAAAGTCTATATATTGTATACTTGCCATGACCAGAAACATGTCTAGCCTTAGAGGGACTTTCCACTGCTTCTTTGGTAGAACTTTCGCCAATTTTCTCTTTAGGAGCATTTTGCAACTGAAGATGTATTTTCCTTTTCTCATCCTTTGCGACTTCAAGAAATTTGCTTAGCTTGAAATTATCCACTCAAAGAGATAAGTTAATCCCCTCTAATTCTTGGAGTTTATTTTGAAGCTCTTTGTTTTTTCCTTCCAATATATTCATCTTCTTTCGCAACTCATTTCTTTCATTATTATAATTATACAACTCCTCTACCATTTTCTTAATGGTTAAGAAATATTGAAAAAAAATTGAGCCTTGATAGATATAATGCAACATTTTGAATCAAAAGGAATTATCTTCTCCTTGCTTGAATTGAAGCTAGAAAATGTACCCGCTAAGCCAAACAATCAACTTGTCTTTGATACCAAATGATTTGAAAACTAGAGGTCATAAAACTTGCAGCAAAACCCTTTATGCGAATGTAAGGGCTTGTGAGATATAAGTTACAATTTGTTACATAAAAGTGAAAATTTCCACATAAACTTGTAACTTAATATGCATATAAAAGAACTTATTCAACACATGAACAAAGAGAAACATGAAGCATCAAGAAAGAGATGATAATGGAGTTCACCTAATCAACTCTTCCATTTTTCTATATCTCTGGGTTTGCCTCCAAAATTTGAATTCCTTTATTCAAACAAGGTTGAATGTCTACAATGCTTTAAGAAAAGGGTTTAATCCCAAAATTGACTTCTACTACCAGAGATCTTTCAAGACCAACACATTGCATACATTTCTTCAATACCTCAAAAAGAAACCCTCTCTTGAGCTCTCAAGGCTCTCTAAACAAGACTCCCTCTCAAAAACTAACTCTCCAAAAACTCTCTCCAAACAAGCTCTTTCTTCAAAGAGTACATGAGAGGGAGTTATAGCTTTAAAAGATCCATAAAAAAAAGGAGAGAATATATTCTTAGATCCCTATTCCAAAGAGAGAATAACTCTCTATATCCATTAAAAGAAGATCTATGAGATTCTTGAGGAGACAATCTCTCAAACTCATGGACCTTAACCAAAACTCATGGGATGAGAGTAAATCCCATGAGATATTCAACTCGTCATTAAAATTAGAAACTGATTTGAGGTGGATTTTCTCACAAAGTAAAATTTCTATTGGAAAATTTCAAAATTCAAATATATGAGCACTTCCACATAAAGCTCATATCAAGCATTTAACATTTTAATTTTTAAATGCTCATAACCTAGGCTTCAATGAATTTTCCTTAAGAATGGTACTCTTTAGGAAATGGTGGCAATATCCGCTTGGATCAATTACTTATCATAAGTGTTGGCTTTGTTATTTTCAATTTCTATTTATTAACAGTGTCGTATGTGGTAGTTTCCATGTGAAGAATAACAAAAGTTGGTAATTGGAGTGTAGTAACAAATTGCAAAACTACGAGACATTCGAAACAAATATAAGTAGCAGATAAATGAAGCAAGTTATTTTCACTTATACAGTCAACCAATTGATATTTGAATCTGCCAACAGAAATGAAGAGAAACATAGACATTTTCACTAGTGGATACTTTTATGGTCTCAAATCTCTACGGATTCAACATTATTCAACAGTTCATTTTCTCAATTGATCAGGTTATTTTGTAATTTTCTCTATAACATATTTATTTTTATCCATAATTGTTTAGGGATTTGTATTTCTTCGTTTCGCAGTCTATGAAGATAGTAACTTTAGCAAAACTTTTTAACATGTGCAGTATTCATTACATTGTATCAATTTACTATTGATTTTTCTTTTGCCTCTCATATTTTGCATATGCTTTGCTCTAATAGCCTAAATTGCATCCAAACAAAGAACTAATGCAAATTTTTCATGTCATAATGTGTAAGCAAGTGACTGCACATAGTTCAAAATATGTTTACATAGCACATAGTTTATTGAATTTGCAGAAAATCAAGTATTCATTATCGACAATGGATGCCCAAAGAGTAGTTGAATCAAGGCATAAACAAGATTCCCTAAGTATTTCACAACAGTATTCACCTTATACACTTGTTGATGGTGCAGTGTCATTCACGATTCTAGGAAAGAGGAAGAATCTTGGTTCTAGAAAACTGGTTATTTGTGAATTAGTGAATCGTCGAGATGAGAAAGATAATTTTTGTGAATTCTTCTAGACCAAATGCATATAATTCAAACATTGAAATCCAAAACTACTGTAAATAGAGAAAGTATTGAACATGCTATAGATGTACAAAGTGATGGTAGTGAACCACCTAATTGGGTTGCTACTCGTTTAACAGAGAATCATAAAATAAAGGAGAAAATTGTAGATTCAAATAACATTATTTATGATGAACATCATGTCACATTGTAAAATGCAAAATATGATAGGACCATCAAAAAATTGATATTTGAAAAGGTTAAGGTTGAATATAAAAAGATTATTGATCAAAAATGGGTGGATATTGATGTTTCTAACATTGTCAAGATGGGGCTCATGGTATTGCAACAATTTACCAATGATGCAATTACTCAAAATGTTATCAACATGTTTACAGAAAATCAGTTGTTTAAAAGCAAATTAAAAGTACTACACATTGCAAATCTTGTTCCTCTGTTGATTACTCCATTGTCAAGTTTTGTCGTTGCACTACCACAACCATTTAACAAGGTTGTGAATCTACTTAATGTAATCAAGGCATATATCCGTGACAACATATGCCAAAGATTAGAAATTATTGATGATGCAGGGAAAGAAGTTTTCGATTTAACGTGCTTGTGAGAGAAAATGACGATATTTATGAACTTGATTAATAGTAATATTAAGAAGACAATAAATTTGTTGCCAAATAATTAAGTACTTTTAATCATAGGCAAGAAATACTTTGCTTTTGAAAAGAAAAATCAATAGCTACCAGATATTGAACGAGTGAAGCAATTGGAAGTTGGATGGGTGGAAAGGGTCACTACACTTGAGAATATAAATTATGCTTATAGTGACCTATGAATAAGGAGAGTTAATTCCTATCTCAAGGAAATGGATTTTATAAAAGTCTTAGTTGGTCCACAGATGCTGCATGATTCTAAGTTAATTTCAAAACTAAATTGGAGGAGAAAAATAGAAAATGGCAACAGACTTTGATAGCATTACTTATTTTACTGAAGAACATATTGACACATGGATAATTATTTTTTCCAAGGTCAATATGTAGAAATCTAGGTGGGTTTTCAAGGTGCAAGGAGAAGCTAGGAAAATTGAAAAAGGTATTTTCACTAAAAACTTGAAAATGGAAGTTACAGTTGCCCCCGACATAGACTACATTGAAAAATTGATGAACCTGTTTCTGGAATGATTTGTTAGCTCGTAAAAAATGTTTAGATTTTTATTTTGTGGCTATAGATGTCATTCAAGCAAGCAGAACACTAATTCCCACTACAACAAATCCATCTACTTTACAATTTTCTTTGCACAATTATGATTCTATTCAGTAATTTTGCATTTTAAGTTTATGTTTTGAATATGATGTTTTATGAATCTAAGATATCATTATGGTCATTAAGATTTTATTTTAGCTATAATTCTTACTGAATCTTATATAGTATCAATTTTATGATGGTGTTTTCGATATTGTTTCAAAAAAATGCTTTTATCTTTTCTATTACATATAGTGTTGTGTTGTTGCTTTAAACGAAATTGAACATCTGGAAATGGTTTGGCATCTTAGACATATATATTTTAATAATAGAATATTGATACAATGTGTTTAGACCTCCACGAATTTCATTCTTCATACTAATTAACTATGTTTCTGACACACCCTTTCTTAATTAATTATGTTTGCGACACTCCCTTTTTTCCCACAACAAAATAACTCTCAATATTACAGTTATGATACTGTTGAATTTTGTTTGTTAATTCTAGGTTATTTAGTTTCTTGTACGGAGTTCTCATTCTATAGAGGTTACTTTTAAAAGTTTCATTGTGCATATATCTTATCAAAAAAAACATTAATAGTGGTAGCAATAGTGTTGTAAATGGATGCATCTTAGACATATATCTCTTAATAATCAAATTTTGGCACGTTGTCTTCAAACCTGAATAGATTTCATTCAGTAGAATAATTAATTAATTATGTTTTTGACTCATCATTTTATGCCTATAGTGAAATAACTCTATGTGTTATATAGTTCCTTGTACACAAATTGACCTATAGGAACTATTTTGCATTCAGAACTATTTTGTTGTATCAATTTTTTAATAACATTTTTTATTTGTATTTGAACACATGCTTTGAAAAATTGTTTTATGTTCTAATACTAAAACATTAGCAATAAAATTCTTCAATACAGGTTACTGACAACTGCATAATGAAATCTTGAAAGCTTGAAAGCTTCTCTCCCAATCCCACTTCTTCACCCTTGTGAGCATCACCCGATGCAATGAGTGCTAAGTTGACTATTCAAAAATCATGAGAAATTAGTCAGTTATGACTACCTCTCATGGAAATGGTCATAGATGAATGACTTAATTAACGCGGTTGAATCCCAAAAAATGACATCTAATATAATGCACTATGAAAACCCCCAATACTTAATTCAAAAGAGTGAAGGGAACTCTACTTGAATGGTTCATAAGACACAATACTTGCTAAGGTTTTGCAAATGGGGTAGCAAGCTAAGTGGGCTTGGTTGTGGGGAAAACTCCATAGTTAAGCGCGCTTGAGCCAGAGCAATCTAGGATGGGTGACCTCCCGAGAATCCCTGGTTACTGGGTGCAATCCCTGTAAGTGATGATTGATTCTATGTGATTTATTTCACTAGTTTCAATCCCACTTCTTCACCCCTGTGAGCATCACCCGATTCAATGAGTGCTAAGTAGATTATTCAAAAATCATGAGAAATTAGTCAGTTATGACTACCTCTCATGGAAATGGTCATAGATGAATTACTTACTTAACACATTTGAATCCCAGAAAATGACATCTAGCAGAAATAATTTTCATAATCTAAACCTTCCACAATTTTGGCCAAAAAATAGTAGAAATTCTGACATATTTTTAAGAAAACTGAGCATAATTTTTTTTTAAATAGGATTACAGTTGTCAAACTACAGGATTTTTCACTACCAAAGCAATTGTTGGTAGTGTTAAATTCTATGCCTTTCCGTTTCTGGTATATGTTACTACTTTTCATGTGAAATGTGTTTTATGAAATAAATAGCAATTGAAAAACAGCAAAGCAGACGTTGTCAAGAAATACCATAAATAGTTTAAATTTTTTTTAATTGGTAAAATTTATTATTAAATAATGTCATTTAATTAATAAAGCTCACAGTGAAACAATTTTCTATATATAGCATGATTTATATGAATACTTAATTTTGCAAATATATTTTTTCCTTGCAAAACCTCCGCACAACTAGTTATGTATTCAATTATGTTTAACAAATATTCATTCACAATTGACTACTGTAACTTTTATGACTTGCAACATAATCTTTAATATGGATTTCGCACAACAAAAAGCTTCCCACAATAAAACAAGTTTCTATGTTCAGTAGGTCTTATTTAAAAACTATTGCTTTAAGAAAACAAATCATATATGTCTATAAGAAAATTACTCAAAAAAAAATATGAAACATTTTCAAAATGATTCGGGAAAACAGATCTCATAGTTCAATGTATAATTATTATTAATTATTATTGTGATCATATGTTGTTGTGTAGAGCTTTCACTCCAGGGAGCTTCCCCTGCATTATTGAAACTCTTGTCCTAATTAAAGACGACTGCAACAGAATAGTATAACTTTCTATCCCAACAACCCTTAATAGTTATCAACATAGTGAATTGTATTCATATTCAAATGCTAATCACAACAGATGTAATAGATCCAACTTCACATGTAAAACATAATCTAAGAATTATTGAAATAACTAGTAAAAAGTTTGAGTATTAGAATAGAGTAAACATAAATGCATTTTAATTATTATTCATTACAAACTTATTTAAGATTTATCTTGTTTCTATTCCGTTCATCTGAGACATCGTAATTGAAAATGCATGCAATAATATGCTTGCCTGGCGACTACATGGATGCGCAGAAGGCTTTGTGCAAGGGTTGTTAAAATAGTAAAAATTCAAGTCTCTTTTTGAATTATTGTTAGTTGTGCAGAATAATCCAACAACACTACTAAGTACAAAAATAGATGTACAATAAAACTTATGCAAAGATGATTTTGTGTGTGTGGATCTTATGTAACACATAGCATTATTGATTGCAACAGTAACTGTGAGGATAAATTTGTACAGAGGTGGGGCCGAATTGTATACAATAAAATATTGAGATATTTTTGGATAGTTGCAATAATTAAAAGTTATTTTTAAAAGCATTAATTTCGAAGAGATTATTGTGTCGAAAGAGATCCAATGTGAAGATGTCTACACAATGAACTGAACTTCCACATATTGGACTTTCTTACGAATAGTATTTTTTCTTGGTTTCTATTTGTTTACACGAAACTCGAAATGCAATTTTTCACAAGAGACCATTTCTTTGTTTAAATAACATATCCATATGAAGGTGGAAATCACGTTGTGTGGAGGTAGTTGCGCAAACAAAGTTGTGCGGAAGTGCTTCTGACGTGCAAACAATGAAATCTTGAGGTATTTTTGAATAGTTACAATAAGTAAAAGCTATTTATAGAAACATCAATTCCGAAGAAATTATTGTGCGGAATGAGGTTCAATATAAAGAGGTCTGCATAATGAGTTGAACTTCCGCACACTGAACTTCCTTCCCCACAGTGATCTTTCTTGATTTCTATTTGCGTACATGAAACTCAATTTCTTTATTTTCGTTGGCTAAATTTCATCATACATGCAAGTGACAGGACTGAAAAAGAGGCGCGTCAAACTAGAAAGAGTATTATCTACACTACGACAAATTTCCTACAACTAATAATGTGTAGACAAAACAGATGCTATTAAAATATTTAGCAACTTTGAGATGCATGGAACATTTATGATAGACTATAAAAATGTAGTTGTACATATACACTAACAAGTTTCTTTGTTTATGTTCTTAAGAAATTTGATAAGGGCACAGTGCTAGCACATTGCATTTCTAGGCATCATAATAGCTCTTTTGGTTTACTTGATGTTTGTATCAATCAATATACTATACTCATGCAAACAAGATTAGCTATCTACTATGACATTGTACATAAACATAATCCAATGGACTATTTTTTTGTTCCGGCTATGTTTTGTACTATGTTATGTCTATATTTCTTCTTTTTTTGGCCCGCGTTGTCTTTTTTATGTTTTTTTCTTGATTTATCAAATTTGCAAGTTCTATAACTACTGAGACAATATAAGTTCATTATGTTGCAGTTTTTGGTGACATTACTTTACAATAAAATAATAATAAAAAAATAAATAAAAAATTGTTTAAAAACAAATATATAAAATAATTCTTTGTCTTAGAAAGTTGAAATGAGTTTCTAAATCGATATAAATTCTAAAACATATAATGTTTATACATTTAGACAAAATTATTTAATAGAATCACAATTGTCCAAAGAAAATTGTGAAGTAAATGGATTTGTTGTAACGGAAATTGTTGTTCTATTTCCTTGAATCATGTTTGCAAATTGCGAAGAGCTTTCATTTTATAACTATGAATTTTTGCAGAGGTCGTAGTATTTGTGAGAGAGGGGGGTGGGGTGTGGGAGGGGAATGAAATGTTGAATTAATATTATTATGTGTAGGAGAGTTTGGGTCCTTTGCATAGTTAGTGTTGTGATACGGATGAATGGTGTAGTAATTGGTATGGTTTTGTTGTCTGAAAGAGAATATGTGGGAAAACTGAGGTCTTTCACATAAACAGGGGTGCTAAATAAATTGTGTAATGAATGTGCAAAAGGCTTTATATTTTTAAATTATTATTTAGGAATGTTTTTCCAACTATGGAAATAGTTGTATGAAGGTGGTTGTGCAAAGCTAGTTGTTGATGCAGTTGCAAGGCACTATTATATTAATGCTTTGTTTAATGATGTGAGAATTCATGTAGTTGTCGGTTGTTTACATAGGCCTCGGGGGGTAGGGTTCAACAAATGTCGTATTAATAGTACTATGTTTTCTTGTGCATAGTACAATGTATGTGCATGAGAGTTAAGGTCCTTTACATAGTGAGTATTGGGGTTGTTGTGCGTTGTGCGGGAGATTTCAGGTATTTTGCATAGATGGGGGTGCTAAAAAATTGTAATTTAAATTTATGTGAATAAAAATTATTGTATGGTAAAACAAATGTGTGGAAGACTTAATGTTTTTTAATTATTATTTAGCATCTTTTTTTAGAAGTACGGAAGTAGTTGTACGAAGGTGGTGGTGCAAAGCTAGTTGTTCGGAGGTATCATGTGTGGAGTTTCAAATGTCAATTAAGGGTGTTATTGAGTGCAGAAGTAGCTATGTGAACGCAGTTGTGCGGAGGTTGTTGTGCATGTGCAGATGTTATGCTAAAGTTTTTTTCAAAGTTTACTAAGATAATAAATATATAAATCTCATTTTTAATTGTTATTTAGGGATGTATTTTACAACTTATAATCAATAACTAATACCAATTTTGAAGCTAGTTGTTCAGAGGTTTCGTGTGCGGAGTTTCAAATGTCAATTAAGGGCATTATTGAGTGCGGAAGTAATTGTGTGGAGGTTGTTGTGTATGTGTGGATGTTATGTGAAAGTTTTGTGCGAAGTTTACTAAGATAATAAATATACAAATATATTTTTAAATTTTTATTTAGGGACATATTTCACAGTGTATAATCATTAATTAATATCAGTTTTGAATATCAACGAATGAGGGAATTTTTGACTATGGAAGTAGTTGTCCTGATGAAGTTATGTGTAGATGATTGTATGTGTGCGGAGGTTATGTGGAGAACAAATGCAAGTGTGGAACCTGTGTGGAATGAGGGAAGCGCATAGGGGTCTTTTAATTGTAATGTGTTTTGATATTAGTTTTATTATTATTATATTTTGTGAGATGCGAAAGGGCATACAATGAAAGATTGAAATCTTTTTGCACACAATGGAATGTGTTGTTTGGAGGTAGCATCTGCGGAGAAAAAATTCTTCCTACCCACTATATATGGGTCCCATGTTTATTAATATCAGTTTCAAATGCCAATTACTTATGAAAGGGTGTAAGTGAATTGAATGTTGAGATGATGTGTATTTATGTGCAGGTTTGTTTTATATTAATAGAAGGCGGAGATCGAGATGATGAAAATTTCGGGGTGATTTTATCCTTGTACCATGTTTCAGACGCAAAATAGTTGCAGGTGGTGATTTCTAGGGAAATGAGATTGCAAATATTTGAAATAGCTAGTATAGTGAGGGAAAATGCTATTTGCAATGATAAAGAAAACAATGGTATGTGTAGTGAGTGTAGTGTTTGCTCTTTCAAATTTTTTTTATTGTCTTACATAAATTGTTATCCATGAAGTTGTGCTTGAATGATAGTGGTAGTGCAGAGATACAGAAGTTGTACAATACTACAAGAATCTAAACCAATTTACGTTTGACGTTTTTCTATTCGCATTCAAAAATACTGCAAGTTTTTCATTTTCCAAGATTTTCTATATAATACGCTGCAAGTTATGGTTAAAATTTTTTTGCAAGAATGGAAATAGTTGTGCAAAGGTGGTTGTGTGAAGCTATCTACTCAAAGGTATCATTTGTGGAGTTTTGAATGTCAATGATTGATCAATAGGCATTTTTGAGTGCAGAAGTCATTATGTGGACAAAGCTTTTCTAAGGTGGTTACATAGACGGGGGTGTTAAATAAATTGTATGCTTTTTATTTTTAATTATTATTCAGGAATATTTTTTTCGAGTACATACCTCTCCGCACAAATACAAAAAGATATTCGGAAATATGAATATCACCAATAATATCATATACGTTAATTTCTTACTAAAATATTAGCAATAAAATCCTTAGTGGATGAAATAGATGATACACAAATGCGAACGAAATGTAGACCTCTCCACACAATAGAGTTACGTATCTAGATATAGCGTGTATGGAGGAAGTTATATAGCCATCATTGTGTGGAACAAGCATGGGATAAGAGACAAATGTAGATGAAATACAGACCTCTCTGCACAAATATAAAAAGATATTCATAAATATGAATATTACCGATAATATCGTATATATCGATTTCTTACTAAAATATTAGCAATAAAATCCTTTAATGGATGAAACACAGACTTCTTTGCACAATAGAGTTATGTGTCCATATATAGCGTGTACGGAAGAAGCTGTGTAGTTGTCATTGTGTAGAGCAAGCAGCACGGAACAACCAATGTGGATGAAATATGTACCTCTCTACACAAATACAAAAATATATTCGTTATGCGGACATGTCTATGTGTGTGCATACAATGAAAGCTTGAGAGTTGTAAAAGTTATTTTTAACAATGTCAACTTTGAAGAGATTATTGTGCAGAAAGAAAGTCAATGTGAAGAGGTCGGCACAATGAGTTGATTTTTTGTCCATTAAGCTTTCTTATGCACAGTAGTATTCTTTGCCTACTATATGCTTAAACATAAGTTGTGCATAGGTGTTTTGTGCAGAAGCGTGTGTGGAAACAACGATAAAATGTGGATTGTGCTACTTTGCAGCTATTATTATTGTTATATAATTAAAGTGATTAGCTATTTAAAAATTGTATTGGACTTCATGCTTACTTGAATGGTGTTTTGCAAGCACATTGAAGGTGGTATATTAACATAAATATTAATATTAATATTTTAATATGATAATATATACTAATATGTAAGGTAGTTACATGAGTAATTTAAGTCATGTGTATATAAAATTAGATCATATGATTTTTATTTAATAAAGAATTTGTTTTTATGGACATTTTAATTTTCTATTGGGACGGCTATTATAATATAGGGAAAACATAATTTTATTATTAAATTTTAAATAATAATATAGATAAAATTCTCTTAATGCTAAGGTTAATTAACTTTGTTAACTTAGTTCAAGATGGTTATTTTATATTTCACTATGTGGATGGATAGGGGATCATTGCAGCATTTTCACATAATAATATGGCAAGGAAAACTATAAACACGATGGGAGATTTTGGAATGACTCGGTGCACTTGAGGCATCTTGTGAATGAACAAGCTTATGGCAAAGGAGTGTGGAAGCATATTGGTATATAAGAACATGATAAGGATCAATAGGAGATCCAAATAAGGATGATTCCTAGTAAAAATAAAATATTTCCAATCGTTGGATGTAGTTAACTGATCATGATATTGTTAAAAGGCATTTCAAGGAACTGTAAAAGTATGGTGATGTTGGATTAAGGAGATAGTTAACCCATGAATTCCTATAGATTGGAGATGGATAGGAACAATTTTGTGCGAAGAGAGAGAAACCTCAACCACTAGGGGTAACTATTCAAAGTTAATATGATAATAACTCTAAATTCAAAAAGGCAAGAAATTCTCCATCTATGAAGTTAGTAGATATAATATTCCTTAGTAAGATGGATGAATGAATGATGAGTAAGAATGACTAGTGAGGGTCATATGAATGTTTCCACCATCTCTTGTGCATGTGAATTAACTATGATAGAAAATTAAACCATGATTACCTAGTGTTTATATGCCATTTCATACAACAAACTTGGAATGAGTAAGTCAAGGGTGTAACTTGATGTTTAACCAGAGGATATTAAATTTGATATTGATGATTTAAGGAAGGATTGTACGGCCAAGTAATATTGAAAGTCACGCATGACACTAATAGTATTGATGAGACTACCTAGATTCTAATTGGATGTTGAATAATCTTATTTCAATTGATGGTATTCATTGTTTATACAAGAAAATGAAATCTATTTTTCTAATGATTCATGATAAGAATGATTATACTGTATTATTGCATCGTATTTTATATGTATTGAGATGATTCTCATATTTATGATGTTATGGTATGAGGTTATATGGACATGTGGTTCCGTTTATTTTGTGAAGGCATAATATATCTTTGATACATATATGTTGATGTTATAACTTATGATGATGTGAAACATGTGGTTATCGCATGCAGATTTTATGACATGCATGAGTATGCAATTTTTACTATTCAGAGTATTGTGATAAAAATGATGATATGTTCTCATGATAGCTTGCAAGAACTGGTATGTGGATTATTTTCTATGATTTTATGCTTATAACTAATGTACGGGTTACACGTTGAGATGTGGTGATTAACAATAATTTCACAAATGGGCCGAGAGGGCCAATTTATTTTGATGATCTCACGGGAGCCCATACCTACAAGGGAGAATTTGTAAACCATATGGGTTGGGGACAAACTCAAACAACACTACATATGCCAATGTTCTTTTGTCTTGTGTAACTCTTGATGGATAACTCTTGAGGAGCTATGAGACCATCATGAGGAGGTCAAGTGCCTGATATTGGATTTGGATGTCGAAGTCCAGAGGGGGGGTGAGGACTTCGATGCCTGGGGTTGTGCACGTTAGTGAGTTGTGGATGGAGTTTTACCAGCCTTGTGAGATGCCCAGAGTCATTGAGTAATAGGACCTAATGCATGCCTTAAGGCAGATAAGGTCTAAAACCTGGGGCGAGTATTGTGATATGGTATAAACCGATGAGGCTATATGCCTGATTCTGAAAGTTGGGAAAGGGGCTTACAATTCCTCGGGATTTAACCTTTGTTGTGAAACTTTTGATGCCTACTGGTATACTATTTTAGTAGAGGATGTTGGGAAAACATGGGGTGATAGTTAAATAAATAAATAAAATAGTAAATGAATAAACTTAAGTTTGGTACGAAGTTTCGTAAAGAGGGGGGGTATGCAATTCCCCATATTAATAACAGTAATAATAATAATAATAACAAATGGAATAATATTAATATATAAAATATTCAACATAGAAAATGATGAAGAACAGATATAAAATAATAAAGTAACAAATAACGAAGAAAATATATATAATTATTATTATTATGAATAAATATATATAAAAAAAAAAGAATAAAAGTTGGAATGATAACACATGGATTGTGCAAATGCAGATCCCTTTTCAATCCCCTTACAATTTTTGGAACACTTGGTTCTATTTAATGGTGGAAAAGAGAAATGAGAAGCATTCATTCATTTTCTCATTCTTTAAAGAAGTGAATGCTACAAGATAAAGAAAAATTGGTAGCAATAAGTTGATTGAGGGCTCGGGAGTGACAGTTGGAAGAGATATTGGTTGCATCTTATCTATGTTTGGGTGTAGATTCGTCCTCAACACCTTGTTGAAGTTACGGGGACAACCTTGAAATCACCAATAAGATCTATTTTAAGTTCTTCGATCTGCGGGTATGTTTTTCTCTCCTAATATTAATGTGAAAATTATGTACTAATAAGATGGATATTTGTGTTAATAATAGCAAGGTTGTTGTAATTAAATTATATATTCGAATTCTGGGGTTTTACAAAGAAGGTCACAATAACAAATTCATCTGGGCGTCATGGGATTAGGTGTATATGTTCTCTTACAACATCTACCCTACACACCATTCAGGTGTGATGAACAAATTAGAGGGTTTCCTAAAGAAAATGTTTTATGGAAAGAAAATACACATGCACATGCATATAATAATAATAATAATAAATATAATTTAAGGTCACATCCAAGCAAAAGAACTAGTGTATGAAACTCCCTTATTTGTGGGACAAGGTAACCCCCTCCATGTAGCAATTTGACTGCTAAAGTATAGGTAGGTGTACATACCTAGTCAATATTCATGATTGTATTTCTAGGTTTGGTTAAGTATGACTTAGTCGGCCCGTAATCCCTCTTAGGTAAACACCATACTCTTGAGATGTGTATATATACATAGCTATCATTTGTGATTTCACAAATCTTGTGATCTTTCTTTATAAAATTTATTTGTCCTATGGGAACCATAATATGTTGCACTCTCTCGTGATTGGGTTATCTCTATTTCTTGGATGCTTCTCTTGGGTTATTTTTCTCTCTAGGGTTGTCTCGTGCTACTTTTCTTTCTCTTTACTATAGATTTAGCATTTGTCGCTTGATTCCATTTAATCCTTTCTCGCTCTTATGAATTATCTGCTATGACACCACAATCATAGTTTGAATTTAAAATAGATACGAATGGAACTTAACTAGATTCACTTGTAGTCTATTTCTAACCACGGTAATGTATGGCCAATTTTTAATTGAAATTAATTGTGATCGAGAACAAGATGTATACAAATACATATACCGATATCATTTTTAGATTTATTTGTAAGGTGTATATATATCTATTCTCTTCATATATTTTTATATGCATAGAATCATTCATATAGGAATATGTGCCTACATAAACACGTAATAATTGGGAAAGGAACCACCAAATTACCAAAAAAATGAAATTATTCTGCTTAGATTGCATAACATTCTCAAAATCTATACTACATTTTCAAACAGAAAGGACTTGATTAAGTTGTTAATCTCCAGAAATTGGACAAGGGTTCTGCTTGGATGCATTGTTCTTGGGATTCCTTCTACTCATAGCTCTAGTTTGCAATGAGAAAAGATGTATTCGCATGTATATCCATAAAATTATTTTCACCTAAGTTCTATCTTTCGGGGTTTCTTGATGTTATAAGAGTTGTACCATAGGGAATAAATGGTTTGATATTGCACAAGCCATGTCATACCTAGCCAAAAAATGTTGAGTTATACATTTAGGAATCCATGTGAATAAACTATGTCAAAGTGTATTTAAGATCCCACTTATTCATTTAAACTAAGTTAATAACTTAACTATTACTATTATTATTATTATTATGAAAAACTCTAGATAGTTAAATATTACAAGGCCTTGCTTCAATCAATGTCTAATATGAGTTGCACATGCTTTAAGAAGAAACAACATTGCCCTCAGGTTGTCCATCTTCGAAAATCCTATTATTAGCTCACATAATTTTTATAAAATAGTTATCTAAATTCCTATGATCAAGAGTCAAATCATTTATATTCTCAAGAGGCAAACAGTTGAACTCTAAATAATCTTGTTATGAACCCCTCTAAGGTATGTATATTCATTTATTCATGTAAAATTTCTTATGCATTTTATTATAACATTCATGCAATATGTTTTCAAGAACTTAAATAGTTATTTATTGTTGAGTCACGAAATGGGTATATATTTACTCTTAATTCTATCACCTTTTTCCTCTTTTCTTATCTCTTTCATATCTTGCTACGCTAAAATATTGATGGATTATGATAAGAAACAGATGAACTACTCTCGATTAAGATTTAGCCACCGTAACTAAATTTTACCCCTTTTTATGTAGAGAAACGACGAAAGGAACAGTTGTTGTTCCTTAGAGACCGAACAGCATAAACCAACAAAGGAAGAATGGAGCACGTCGGTTGCAATCAGGCTGGAGGAAAAATTAGGTGGATCAACGCTAAATATGAAGGGTGTCAGAAGGTAGCATTTAGTTGTGAATCCCTCAGGATCTCCTGATCCTGAGGGATCACATTTATCTTTTACCTCTTTCTGACTATAAAAGCAAAAGACTATAGGAGGAAAGGGGATCGATCTTTGTTTATTTCCAACTGTAATTTTAATTTACAGACTCGTGCTATTGGAGAACGCGACCGTATTGCAATGGGGCTTGATTTCAATGGTTAATATATAATTTATGTTGTTGTTCATTCGTATTCTCTAAAGTAGCTCAGCGGTATTCGCTAGTGGCTAAGGACCTGACCTATGGTGGATTGAACTGCTATCCCTTATGTTATATATTTCTGATTCACACAAGTTTATGTGGTTTGATATTTTCCCCATTTTTTGTGAGTTTATCTTATTTTCTATTTACTGATTTCCTGTATTGAAGTTGGTACATTTTCTTTACATGTTTTGCAGCATTTTCATTTGATTCTATTTATGCTTATTGTAGATTAACTTAATTAGCCATTAAGACAGTGAACTTTATTGATTTAATTAGCTGAAAGAGTTTGGTTATCGTTATTGAACTCTCGGTTGACATCACTTCCATTTGGATTGCTTAATTGAGATTGAGTGTGATTTAGATTGAATCAGCTAGAAAATATTGGTTATTGCTACTGAACTCTCGGTTGATGCTATTATCAATTGAATTGCTTGTTTGAGATTTGATTACGATTTCAGTTGAGGATTAAGTTTTGATGCTTAGATGTAATATTTCCTTTAGCAGTTGCAATTTGAGTTTTATAAATGCATTCGTTTACTCTTGTATCAAAGGTTTATGCTTCATTTTAAGAAACAGTAATCTTTGGATTCATAGCATGCACATATTGTGTACAATCTTTGAATAAAAGGACTTTCCCGGGTTGATGATTAATGTGAGGTAATTAGGAGATTTAAAAGACACCTTTTATCAACCAACATTTTGGCGTCGTTGCCAAGGAGAGTGTAGCCATTTTACAAAGAGTGATGTATATCTAATAATTGTTGTTGGGAAAGAATTGGGTATTGAAAACAGAAGGTAAGAACCTACGTAACGAGCAGGTAAAGTGCTTTCTCCTCCGCCCGCTTTTCAGCACAATTATAGAAAAATGAAGTAGGTGTTTGATGTTTGTCTGTTGAGAGAGAACTAGGTATTAAAAATGGACGGTAAGAACCTGTGTACGGAGCAAGTAAAATGCTTGCTCCCCCGCCCGCTTTCTAGTTGAATTGCTAGGAATTTAAGGTAGAAATAAACATTTGAATTGACCAAAAAACAATACAATCCCACACCCCAATTTGAAAAATCTAAGGGACTGGTGACCCTTGGACGATCAACCTTTATCGACGACATCTTATGAAAAGCTGAATCTCAGCCATCAGTAGGTCCCCAAACTGTTGCTTCTAGAAAACCTATTATCTCCCTTCGGGCCACAGGCTCACAATCTGTAGCCTACGCTGAGGTCCACATTAAAACTGAAGGGACTGAACAAAGTTTTCAAGATATTGAAAATTCGCGACCAATTCCCTCACAAGAAGGGAATTCTTGCAACATTCGTGAAGGAGAAGGAGAAACAGGGGAACTCGAGAAACCAAGATCCCCTGAGGTAGTAATTGAGCAAAGGACACTCAGTGTCCCAGATTAAGGGAGTGTTGTTAGGCTCATTCCTGGCTCTTCTAGACATCCTAGGATAACTCTCTAGCTCCAGAGATCCCAGAAGGGTACTGGCATATCTTTGATCAAATGGCCAATAATCCATAAACACCCTAGACCTCTACATTAGAGTATCCTATTGTTGACACAGTTGTCAACGCCCCCATGAAAGTTATCCCTCTACAAAATATTCCCACCTTTCATGGAGTCACTTCAGAAGATCCGGATGCATTCCTGTTTGAGTTCGATGTCCTATGTCGGGCTTATGATTACACCACTGACCCCCAGAAATTGAAGTTGTTTTCCTCCACTTTAAAGGAAGCAGCCCTACATTGGTTTATGGGGCTGGGTGGAGGCACCATCAATGATTGGGACCAAATGAAAATTGCCTTCCTTAAAAAATATCATGATTATTGCAGATCTAGAGAACTAAAAGATGATATATTCCAAATGGTAGCAAGGCATAGTGAAACTTTGGAAGAGTATATGGAGCGTTTCCAATATAACCTCCAAAGGTCTCCCTACGCAAATCTACCTCTGCCTGATAATGTGCTAAAAACCACGCTGATTAAGGGGATGAAAAATCGGTGGATAGAGACATTAAATATCATGTGTAAAGGTGATATCTATCAAGAAGACTATGCTAACATTATTGATTTGTGTATCAGGTTCTCGAGGGGCAGTACAAGAATGAAACCAGCTGAACGTGATATGATCACTAGGGACAGCAAAATCTCTAGTGGAAGCATTACTCATACTAAAATCAGCAACCTGTTGGAAGATTTCAAAATGGATATCCTGGGAACTTTGACAACACAATTAGACATCATGCAAGCCAAGCAGTAGTAGGTCGAAGAAGAACAAAACCTAGTTATTTTTTCCCTCGATGCAGGAAGAAACGTAGTCATAAAGAATTCCCAGTAGATATGGTACAAACTTGTGCCATATGCACTAAAGAACATGCCTCAGAAAATTGCCCATCGCTCCCAGGATTAAAAGCAGCCTTCAAAGAGGTAGAGGAAGAAGTGAAACCAGTCTACCTGTTAAATCAGCATTGTCAATGGCAAGCACGGCAAACAGGTATGCCTACCGACCCATCTCCATTATTTCAGCCTTCACAATATAATTCTCAGCAATACACAGGAGTCGCATGGCATAACCAACCATCATTTCCTAATTGGTCACCACAAGCATTTTCTATGCCACCTTGGTCCAACCAGTCAAATCCAAACAATAGTTGGCCAAATTCCTCTTACTTTCCACCATTCTGGCAAGACAATCCATATCCATCTCAATGGTCCCCCTCCACTTCACAAAACCAAAATTGGCAATCAAGCTGGCAAATACCTACAAACCAGCCAGTAGGGACAATCCCCCTGCCTCAACCTACGCTACCAGCACCTTACACATTGCATCAAAATCCTCAACCCAATCTACGACCGCAAATCCCAGCCCAGCCCAACCCAGATCCTAACAACAGACCAGTCTAGAGGATGATCAAGTCAGAGGTTTGGACAAATAATCAAGTCAGAGGATGATAAAAATATACAATTGGAATAATCACTACCTATAGAACAAACACCTTAAAGGGAGATTATAGTCAAGCAGAAAATCCACGAAAAAACTATTACCTCTTCTCTGCCATTCCTAGAAAGATTGATTATACCTCGCCCAATCGAATATCCTAACTTCGATCTCCAGGGAGAATTAAAAAATCTTTGTGTCAAAATACCCCTCCTCCAAGCTATTCAAGACATTCCAAGCTATGCAAAAACCATTAAGGAATTGTGTACAAAAAAGCCTACGAGGAAAATAAAAGTAACACCAACTGTCCACGTAATAGAAACTTTGTCTGATTTATTATTAGGCAGAGAGATACCGGTGAAATATGAGGACCCAAGAAACCCTATTTTCATAGTACAAATAAATGGATGCTCCTTTCCCAATGCGTTAGTCGATCTAGGGGCGGCCATTAATATTGTCACAACAACAACTTGTCAGAGACTTGGCATCACAGCCTTAGATCCAACTATGACCTTCCTGGAACTTGTTAATCGTTCAGTTATTAAACCAGAAGGGACATTACAGGATGTAATGGTGTCTGTAGATTCTTGGGAGTACCCGACAGATTTCTTGATTATTAATCCTAGAAACTGGCTAGATGGACATCCTCTAATATTATGAAGACTTTGGCTAGCAACCGCGGATGCTTATATAAGTTGTCGAATAGGCAGTATGACTATAACCAGAGGAAATAATGTGAATAACCTAGCTTTATATCCTCCAGCTCAGCCAAGCTTAACCATAATAAAAAATAGGAAGCAACCTATAACATATTTAACCGAAAATATTCGATTACCACTAACTGTAACATATGCTCTTGAATTTAAGAATCAAACAGAAGATGATATTATTAACACTTACATTAACCACCCAGCTATCGTATCTAATCTAAAATGTCACATGATTGAAGCAGCTCTGGATAATGAAATTGAAGAATATCCTTTAAAAGACATCAATGACCAAACAATACCAACAACAATTGTCTATAACTGCAAACCCATTGAAATTGAGTCAGGGAAAGTCCTTAACATTAACAAAAACCTGAGTGAAGACCAACAGCAGAGGCTTATCCAAATCCTTAGGAAATATAAAGGGGCTTTTGCTTGGGATTACCCACATATGAAAGGGATTGACCCCCAATTATGTATGCACCACATTTACATTGAGAAAGATGTGAGACCCATTCAACAACCTCAGCAAAGATTAAACCCTCACCTAAAGGATGTTGTTAAAGACGAACTACAGAAACTGTTAGATGTAAATTTCATCTATCCTATATCTGATAGTAAATGGGTTTCTCCATTAGTTGGGGTTCCTAAAAAGAATGGGAAATGGCATATATGTGTCGATTACAGAGAGCTTAACAAAGCAATGCAAAAATATCATTTTCCCCTTCCGTTTATCGATCAAGTTCTAGACACATTGGTAGCTAAAAAAAATTCTTCTCTTTCCTGGATGGCTTCAGTGGCTACAACCAAATCCAAATTGCCCCTGAAGACCAAGATAATACTACCTTCACCTGCCCCTGGGGGATGTTTTCTTACAAGGTATTACCTTTCGGACTGTGCAATGCACCTGCAACATTCCAAAGAGCCATACTTAGTATTTTTGCAGACTTGATAAATGAGGGATTAGAGGTGTACATGGACTATTTTACCTATGGAGATGACTTCGAAGAGGCATTACAGACACTGGAGAAAGTCCTAGAAAGATGCATTGCTACTAGGCTCTACTTAAGCCACAAGAAATGCCACATGATGATGATCGAAGGCCTGATCCTGGGTCATTACATCTCAGCAGTTGGCATTCAGGTAGATCCAGCAAAAACTCAGGGAATCCTCTTACTACCTACCCCCAGCACTCAAACTGAGGTATGTAGTTTTTTGGGATTTTCTGGATATTATCAAAGATTTATAAAAAAACCTTCTCCCAAATTGTTCCACCATTGTATGCTTTAACGGGAAATGTCGATTTATATGGACTGACAAATGTGACATTGCCTTTGTAGAATTAAAATGGATAGTATCAATAGCCCTAGTCCTACGGGGCCTGAATTGGGATTTACCATTCCAGATTTCATCCAATAAATCAAATACGGCCATTGGAGCAGTTATCGGCTAAGAGGAAGACAAGAAACCTTATGCGATATACTAAATCAGCGAAAATTTAACTCCTGCTAAGTTGAATTACACAGTGACCGAGAAAGGGTTTCTAGCTGTAATCTATGCTATTAACAAATTCAGACACTATATAACAAGATATCCTGTGGTCCTGTACACTAATCACTCTGATATCAAATATTTAGCTAATAAACCTATTACGAATAGAAGAGTGACATGATGGTTAATCCTTTTGCAGGAATTTGACATAACGATCAAGGATCGACCAGGAAAGGAAAATTTGGTGGCAGACTTCCTCTCATGTGTGCCAAGAACAGACGACGCAGTGGTGGTAGAAGACCAATTCCCCAATGATCACCTATTCATTGTGACCATGAAAACACCGTGGTACACAAATGTCACGAATTACTTAGCAGTAGGAAAACTACCCAAACACCTGATGCCTAGAGAAAGAAAATTAATAGCAGCACTCGGTTCTCCTGGATCGGAGGATACCTCTTTCACATAGGAGCCGATATGCATATCTGTAGGTGTGTCAGGGAAGACGAAATCTATGATATCCTAAAAGCTTGCCACAATGGACCTTGCGATGGACACTTTGTAGACCGCAGGACTGGACATAAAATCTTACAGTTGGTCTATTATTGGCCCACCATTTTTAAGGACGCCAAGAAATTTGTCCAAGCATGCAATAGCTGCCAAATAATGGGCCGCCCTAGCCAGTCTAACGAGATGCCCCTCCATCCATAGTTAGTCATCGAACCTTTTGAACGTTGGGTGTTAGATTTCATTCGCCCAATAAATCCATCATCTAATCAAAATTCATTTATACTAGTTGCAACGGAATATGTCACTAAATGGGTGGAGGCAGAAGCATTACCAAGGGCAACAGAGGACACAGTAATCCACTTTCTTTTCCAAATTTTCGTGTGGTATGGCTTGCCCAAAGAAATAATTACGGATGGAGGACCATAATTTGTAGGCCATAAGATTACTGCTACACTAAAAAATCATCACATTTTTCACCGAATCACATCTCCATACAACCTGCAAGCAAACGATCAGGTAGAAAGTACCAACAAAGTAATTGAGGCCATTCTAACAAAGACAGTCGCCTCGCATAGACGCGACTAGGCCACCTGATTGCCAGAAGCCCTATGGGCATATCGCACGACTTGGAGGAATACCATAGGATACTCCTGATATCAGCTTGTGTTTGGCAAGGAACCTATCTTCCCTATAGAATTTGAAATTCAGACATTGAGGATAGCCCAAGAAGTAGGGCTAGATTTGAATGAAGCACAGATTAACAAATTACAACAAATAAATGAATTGGATGAAATACGACTATCAGCTCTTCAGCATACTGCACTTATTCCACAACAAAGAGAAAAATGGCATGACGCCCTCATCAAGAAAAATATATTCCATGAAGGTGACTGGGCACTTCTATATGATTCCACATTCTAGAATTTCCTAGGCAAACTCCAGACTAGATGGTTAGGTCCCTACGAGATAAAAGAGGTGCCCAATAATGGCACCCTTACATTAGCCACCATTGATGGGTCTGGCTACTCTTTTAAAGCAAATGGGCATCGGGTATGCCTCTACCACAAACCGCTTACAAGGGAATCTGTTAGGCCCCTATACTACTAGTGTAACCCCTTATTGTTATAGTACAACCCACCTATTATATTGATGTACCCATGCAGTGCCCATATTGTTACTATTGTGCCCCATAGAAGCCCACTATTGTTATTATTGTGCCCTTACATTATGGCTCTGATTATGTTATGACCCCTTAGACTCCTATATATAAAAAGGAGGTCTTTTCATTTGTATCATCCAAGAATTGTTCATTTATGTAATGTAAAGGAGGTTGCCCCCTCGAAGAGGCTGAATTCTAAGGCGTTGATCTATCTTTTCTATCTTTTCTTGAGCTGGTTTCATAACATTTGGTATCAGAGCTTTGGATTCTAGGGTTTCGCTGCTCCAAACAGGTCATCATGGCATTTTCGCTATAACTCTTTTTCTGTGATGTTTCAGAAGTCACACAAAAAACCCATTTGAGAAGAAATCGCGCTGAACCTTGGGGCCGAATTTTAGAGCTTTTTGAGCGATATTTGCGGAGATATGATCTGCAGAAGTTGGTATTTTTGCAGACTCCTGAATTACATTCAAAACAGGTGACCTGGGGAAAATCGTCATAACTTTCTCTCTGAGCATCGGATTGGAATTTCGTAAGAAGGTACAGAAAGAGGACAGACTTTAGTTTCTGGTGTACAGGTTTCAGATCCAAAGGTTGAAACAGTGACGTGTGGCACGTCGTACAAGTTCGCTCTACTGAACTAGTCTATAATCAAGTCACTGTGGGAGATTTGATATAACTCTTCATTGGAGAATCTAATTGGGGTCAGACTGGTGGCATTGGAAAGAGTACACAGAGGGATACTGTAGGTCATAATTTCAAAACTTAAAGATCTGAAAGTACAGAGTTATAGTCATTTCAAAATCGAGCTCCTAAAATCAAGAAAAAGCAAGATGAGGAAGTTTGATGGCAAGGATGCGGTAAATTGGATACGTCAATGGAGCAATATTTTGATCTACATGGTGTACCACTGTTACAAAAGGTATGTATTGCATCTTCATATAGAACCGGACAATTTTTATGGTTATAAAGGGCTTTTTCTCGTAACGACTTGTTAC
>APFE030748978.1:30395-43627 GCA_000404065.3 Pinus taeda
GGAGGTCTTTTCATTTGTATCATCCAAGAATTGTTCATTTATGTAATGTAAAGGAGGTTGCCCCCTCGAAGAGGTTGAATTATAAGGCGTTGATCTATCTTTTCTATATTTTCTTGAGCTGGTTTCATAACAGAATCCTTTTGCCAATAGATATGTGAAGACTCTACGACACAAATTCTCACTGAAAAGGACAACTCTTCGACAGCACCAGTCAAGTAAAGAATTTATTTTTGAAACCTATACATACAATTGTTTTTCTGTTTCCTTTTTTATTGTATTTGATTAGAACAGTAGAGATGTTTGTTTGTCGATTTTTTTTCCTGTTTTTCTTTGTTGTTCCCTACAGGGAGAAATTGTTATTCCCTACAGGGAACCGTTGTTGTTCCCTATAGGGAACAACACTTTTCATGTGCATTTTTCATTGTTGTTCCCTACAGGGAATAGTTGTTGTTCCCTATAGGGAACAACACTTTTCATGTGCATTTTCTTTTGTTGTTCCCTACAGGGAACAGTTGGTGTTCCCTACAACAGGGAATAGCTATTGTTCCTTATAGGGAACAACACTTTTCATGTGTATTTTTCTTTGTTGTTCCCTACAGGGAAAAGTTATTGTTCCCTATAGGGAACAACACTTTTCATGTGAATTTTTCTTTGATGTTCCCTATAGGGAACAACACTTTTTGTGTGCATTTTTCTTTGATGTTCCCTACAAGGAACAACAATTTTTGTGTGTATTTTTCTTTGTTGTTACCCATAGAGAATAGTTGTTGTTCCCTATAAGGAACATCAAATTTCGTGTGTATTTTTCTTCGTTGTTCCTTACAGTGAACAATTGTTATTCCCTATAGGGAACAACACTTTTTGCGTGTTTTTCTTTTTTGTTCCCTACAAGGAACAGCTATTTTTCCCAATAGGGAACAACACTTTTTTGCGTGCTTTTCTTTGTTGTTCCCTATAGGAAACAACAATTGTTCCCTATAGGGAACAACACTTTTTGCGTGTATTTTTTCTTTTTGTTGTTCCCTATAGGGAACAGCACTTTTCGTGTGTGTTTTTCTTTGTTGTTCCCTACAGGGAACAACAATTTTTGCGTGTATTTTCTTTTGTTGTTCCCTTCAAGGAACAACACCTTATGAGTATTTTCAAGAACACCCTTTCTTCCCCTTGCATGATCATTCCTAGCCCACCACAATTCACTCTTTATGATCCTCTTTATGACATAAAAGTACAATACATATCTAAGGACAACAAGTATGGGGTCTACTGAAGCAGGCAAATATCTTGAATATTATCATCATTAACAAGATTGTTTTGTGATGATAGAAAAAGAAGGACACAATTATCTATATCACTTCATTGTCCTCATTTCTACTATAAATGAAATGGATTGATTATCTTTACCATGCTGGTTCTCCCCTGTCTCATATAATTCTCTCTATTTATTATCAATAAGATTATGGATATATATATTTTTTTTCTATTGATATGGTCAAACTTCTTCTGCCATCCCTACTCTTAAGGAGTACTGAGCCACCCTCTATATATAAAACGAGGAGTATTTAAAAATAATAATAATAATAAAATTATATATATATATATATATATATATATAATGATATATATATATATATATATTATTATATATATATATATATATATAATATATATATATATATATATATATATATTCACTAACAATTTTATGATTGTTTTCCATAGATGGAGGATAGGGGGTCTCATCACGAGCCAGCCTACCATGATCATAAGGAAGGAGCAAAGTGGCATTCCCACTATGGCCACCACACCAGGGATATTATCCAATGAATGCATCAAGAAACAAAGTCCTTGGAACAGGAGGTTTCATCACGAGCCGGCCTGACCACTTTCGCTACTTCCCATTGAATGGCAATGTGTTCATCTGGTTCCCATGCCAGCACATTGGTCTCTACTATGGACATCATCATGCACTTCCCCAATTATACATAGAGGACCATGGTTCCCAAGGGTTAGAAAGCAACTCTGTTGAGGCTATGGATGCCTGTAGGCAACAGAAGCTCTGATTATGGTATTGAAGTTTTATTTTCTACATCAATAATTATTACAATGCCCTCTTCTTATGTTTCTATTTTTTCTACGGAGATATTATGTCCCTAACTTACCTTGAACCTTTATGCATGAGTTAATCTTGTAAAATAAATCACAACATTTTTAAGTGGAATAATGGTGGTAAAGTATTATCTTCTACGTATGCTGTCCTTTTTCCTTATCGCATCACCTCACGGCATCTTATCACTTATTAATAATTCTCGTTATGCACCTTGTTTTCATTACTCCAATATCCTTTATGATCATTTCATTAATATACATACCTTTCCACTTTCATTACCCAATCCATCACCCCTGTACTTCGCTGCGAGCACGTCATCCTTTCAGTCATTCAGTCGTAGGCGACCTATCATTTCGAGAGGGGGTGAATACCTCCAGCATACTCATGCATGCACTGTCATCTTTTCATTTGATTTTGTAGAATAATACGACATCCCATAATCACAAAGCATGTGGCATTATAACAGTCCTTGATAACGGTATTTATGTTTATAAAGCAACACCTGATAGAGCCATTACAACCATTTGTTGTTCCATCTCTCAGCTCTGCTCGTTGTTGTGCTTTCTCCACTGCACTAAATCATTTGCATAAGTCAAGCATCATGGGAGGAAGAACAGTGCACCAAGAACCTTTAACACTGGCTGTCTCCGATGAAGCCAGGGAAATTTTAGCTCATGCAAGATGGACAACATATTTTACAAGATTTCAACCCCCCAATGAGGAAATCACCATCGAATTTTTACAGCATCTACAGAATGGAAAATCCTTGGTAAGAGGTAGATAAATCACTGTAACAGATGTTGTGATAGCAGAAGTGTCTGGGTTGCCGGCAGAAGGACCAGTATGGGCTAGAAAGCGATTAAGGTTGCATGACGCTTTGGAGGATTCTAGGGACAAAGGACAGCAGTTAATCAAGAAGGGTAAAGGCATTCAGCCATCTTCTCTCAGAGAGCCGTGGGGAGAATTGGCACGAATTGTCCATAACTATATTACCAGTGATGGGTGTAGAGACGTGGTAAGGCCACGAAACTCAAACTTCTAGCAATTTTAAAACAAAAATGCTCTGTTAATTTTCCTACACTATTGAATTCATTATTGCATGACACTGCGAAGAGGTTGAGATGGTCTCAACATCCAGAAACAGTAGTTAGCCACCATTTTCTGATCAGGTTAATAGTTAGTCACAACCTTGCCCAACAACAATCAACCTGGGATGATCTCATATTGGCCCTTGAAAGAGGTGAAAACCTGCCAGCACCTAACCCTGTTCCAAAGAGAAGAAGGACTGCCCTTTCAGGAAGCATACCTCACAAACGCAGATGATCTACAAGGTTGAAGTCAAAACAGGGAGCGTCTGAAAATCCTCAAGGAAGTGCTAGTCAACCCATAGGATTATCCAGCCCGATAAATGAGCAAGACCTGCAACCAGAGTTAGGAATACAAGATAACCTTGAACCAAACCTTGAGAAAGGAGCAGGGCATTCTGATGATGAACAAAGAAACGAAGTGGGACCTCCTCCAACACCAAATATGAGTTCTCAAGATGATCTATTGCATGATTTCGAGACAGGGATGGCCCAGGTCCTGGCCAACATGAATGTCTACATGCAGCCTAAATGATTGCTTAATCTTAACTTAGGAGAAACCTAATCTCCTGGGAATTTTGTCTATACCAGAATTCTGCCTTCCTCAAAAGATACAAACTACGAAGCAGAAACAGATACGAGGCTATTCAAGAATTAGAGAACCAATCTGGTGACACGCTCCCAATGGAAAACAGCCATGAAGGTCTAGACACAGAAAACATAGGCCAAGAAGAGGAAGCAGAGACAGAGATTATTCGGGAGTCTGATAATCAATCTGGAGACACGGTCTTATTGGAACAAAGCCAGGGTGAACAACCGGGCTCTTTAGAGCTAGAATCCCTTAATGAGACTATTAGGAGACCAGTTACTCCTCGGAAATGGGATAGAGCTGGAATGAAATTGAAGAAGCTAAGAAAAGAACACCAAAAGCTTCGTAAGACAGCCAAGAGGCTCTGAAGAAAAATAAAAGAAATCACAATGGGAAAGTTTCCAAACAATACCCCTGAGGTAGTAAATGTGGTCGTGCAAATGGAAGTATATGAAGGTAGGGCTACAGGAACTCAAACTGAGCTCATACCTACTCAAATAATTGTTACTCAAGAAGGACCGCATGCAGATTTAGTAGACGTAGCTACTCATATGGAGGTTTGGACCTCCTACAATAAAGAAGTACAGACATAAGATATCCCCTCTTATAGGATAGGCACTCATACGGACATACAAGCCAAAGACATTATGACACACCATGACCCCATTCTACTAAATCTTCAGGAGGAATTGGCACAAGCCTAGCTCGCGTTGGAACGGTTTGAACAAGAAACTGTTTCCCGACAGAAATATCAAGAGCTGTAGAAATAGCTTCGGGAAATGAATATGATAGAGAGCGAGACTTTTGATAGGTGTAGAAAGGCAGAAGAAAAAATGGAAAAGATCAAGTTCAAGCTAGATAGAGTCATGAGTCAGACAAACATCATCTTCTCATTGTATTCGAATGTCCTGGCATGCAGGTCTCCCGCCACCAACTATGCCTTATTTTTATTAGAATGGTACCTATTATTGAAAATTAAAGCCGTAAGAGCTGGTAAGCCCATTGAATTAAGCACAATTGAAGATTTTATAAATTGCTGCAAGCAACATGGTGTAAAGGTCCAAAGGCTCCTTTGTGAGTTTTATCTGCATGATTTTATATTAGATAACGAGGTGGAAAACAACCCTAACCCTTTTGTAGGAGATGTTCAATTCCAGGCTTTTATTTCATTTACAATTAACCAACTCAAATGGTTTAAAGCTTATAGTGCATTTCAAACACAGGTACATGGATTGGATCTTTGGGTGAGAAGTGAACCTAAGCACCCCTTACAAATGTTTACCAACCATAAGAGTCTGATGACATGAGAAGGGGTGATTAAAACTTTAGGGCCCATACATAAGGAGATTGTAAAGAAACGAATATCATATTTCCTCTCCATTCAAGAAAGATCTCTGACTACATCTAAGCACAGATGGACGATCTCCACTAATAGTGTGAAAGATAGGGAACCATTTAATTACAGAAATTTTAAAGTTGTTGCAGCCCGTATGGTCACTTATATAAATATTATTTTGAGAGAAGGACCTTATTGGTTAGGATGCCAACTTCGGAGCCCCATTATTTGGTATATCCCTGAAGGGTATCGGGCTGACTACGAATTGCCTGAAGGAAAGGAAGGGCCTGCCTTTGCGCACCTGGATCAACATCGTGGTTTTAGACCAACTTTTTATGCTTTCTCTCCAGCCTAATCTTTAACTGCACTGCATAAGAACTATTTACTTTCATGAGGACATGAAACAGGGTAAGCAGGGGAGTATGTTGAGTTACAAAATGGGTATCTATTTACTCTTAATTCTATCACCTCTTTCCTCTTTCCTTATCTCTTTCATATCCTGATACGCTAACATATTGATGGATTATGATAAGAAATAGAAGAACTACTCTCGATTAAGATTTAGCCACCGTAACTAACTTATACCCCTTTTTATGCAGAGAGACGATGAAAGGAACTGTTGTTGTTCCTTAGAGATGGAACAGCCTAAACCAACAAAGGAAGACTGGGGCGCGTCGGTTGCGGTCAGTTCGGAGGATGAATAAGGTGGATCAATGCTAAATATGAAGGGTGTCAGAAGATAGCATTCAGTTGTGAATCCCTCAGGTTCTCCCAATCCCGAGGGATCACATTTATATTTTACCTCTTTCTGACTATAAAAGCAAAAGACTATAGGAGGAAAGGGGATCGATCTCTATTTATTTCCAATTGTAATTTTAATTTACAGAATCGTGCTGTTGGAGAACACGACCGTATTGTAATGAGACTTGAGTTCAATTGTTAATATATAATTTACGTTGTTTTTCATTCGTATTCTCTGAAGTAGCTCGGCAGTATTCACTAGTGGCTAAGGGCCCGACCTCTGGTGGATTTAATTGCTATCCCTTGTGTTATATATTTCTGATTCACACAAGTTTGTGTGGTTTGATATTTTTCCCATTTTCTGTGAGTTTATCTTATTTTCTATTTACCGATTTCCTGTATTGAAGTTAGTACATTTTCTTTACATGTTTTGCGGCATTGTCATTTGATTCTATTTACGCTTATTGTAGATTAACTTAATTAGCCATTAAGACAGTGAACTTTACTGATTTAATCAGCTGAAAGGGTTTGGTTATCGTTATTGAACTCTCGGTTGACATCACTTCCATTTGGATTGCTTAATTGAGATTGAGTGTGATTTAGATTGAAATAGCTAGAAAATATTGGTTATTGCTACTAAACTCTCGGTTGATGTTATTGTCAATTGAATTTCTTGTTTGAGATTTGATTACAATTTCAGTTGAGGATTAAGTTTTGATGCTTAGATGTAATATTTCCTTTAGCAGTTGCAATTTGAGTTTTATAAATGCATCTGTTTACTCTTGTATCAAAGGTTTATGCTTCATTTTAAGAAACATTACTCTCTGGATTCATAGCATGCACATATTGTGTACACTCTTGGAATAAAAGGACTTTCCCGGGTTGATGATTAATGTGAGGTAATTAGGAGTTTTAAAAGACACCTTTTATCAACCAACAGTTATGTTCCACTATCTTTCAACAGACATTGAACGATTTTGATAGGGGCATGTGAGGTTAATTCTATCAAGGAATATTTGCAAGTTCAAGAAGAGAGGATAGCATAAATTCATGCCCAAAAGCACATGCACATTCCTCACGAGAAACATTTGAAAACTTGAGGAAAAGGAGGCCATCCCTTATCAGCATGAGCATTCCCACTAAGATAACAAGGGCCATCTTCTTCCTATATCATTACCTACTCCTTGTAATATATTTTCTAGGTAAATTTCCTATGAACGCAGTCTAGAGTTCAAAGATCAGACACAAATATTATTAAGTGTGGAAAATAATTACCACTACATAAGATATTTGATTTATCAATCTAGACGCAAAGAAATGTGTTAGATTTAATTTATTATGTGTGTGAAATTTTATTGTGGTTCATTATGATCTTTTTCTAACAAGGGTTTTATACAACTTTCAACAACAAACAATTTTAATCAATCATGATCAACTTTCAACTATAGTTACTTTAAGCATGGTCAATATATTTAACTACAATTTATCTTGATCATTCAAAGGTTAAATAAAAAATTTAACAACAGTCACTTGTAATCAATCATGATAAAATTTCAACTATAGTCAAATTCAACGTGGTCAATATATAACCATATTTAATTCACGTCAAGGTCAACAGAGGTAGAAGTGCATGTGCACGGATTCATTTTTATTTATGGCATGGTGTATGTTTAATGTATCTTTATATATTTATACAAATATATCTATGTGTGCACACACACACACACATATAGAGAGACAAATATTATAATTATGATATACATATTTTTCTTGTTTTCTAATTTGTTTGTGACTTACAGGACTGGCCTTTGACTGGGAAACCATGACCCAGGGGAATCTAATTCATCAAATTCACCTAGGGATTGCATCCAATTTGGGCCACACCAACCCTGAACATGGATTAATTTGTCGTACCCATGGGGTTTTGAACCAGTGACCTTAACACAAGGAGTCCATTAACAAAACATTGTTTCCCACTATTCTACATCTCATGGATATGACAATGATGCACATCATGGAAAAAGAAAACATAAAAGTATAGAATATTTTGGAATAAATTCTACTTAGATTAGAAAGCATTACCATTGATTAACTGTTAGACTTCATTTTCAAAGGAGGAATCATATAAATACAAAATCCTTAGAAATTGAACAAGTTTTATGCTTGTACACGTTGCCATTCTTGAAATTTATACAAGTCACTTATAGATCTAAATTTTAAGTATAAATTTCTTGTGCACTTCCAAAAAAAAAAAATCAAGAACTACTTATTGTTCTAATAGTTGGCCATACGAAATAAATGAATTGACTTGCACAAACCACGTTACAACTTAACAAAGCAAGTTGAGCAACATCTTTAAATGAAACCATAACAACCATTTGTTTTATGTCACTAGATACCAAACTTTTTTCATTTGAACTCTAGATTAGAGTTAGATATTACTATTAACTTTCAATTTTACAATGCATAAATTTTAGAATGTTATAGCTCAATAGGCTTCACCTAAATCAAGATTTAATATGGCCTTATCAAAAACCAGAAATGTTGGAAAGGTTTTTTTTCTTGGGATTTATACAAGACACTCATAGCTCTAACTTTGAAGGAGAGGCTACTTGTGAACTTCCACAAACGTTTTTTTCACCTGTGTTCAATCTTTTGGAAATTGTTTAATTGTTTCAATAGTTTATCATACCAAATTAATGACTTGAATTTCTCTCTAAGTGTGCAAATAATTTTCATAGGAACCACAAGTCAATCTCATTGACTCATGAGTCCAACTTGGATGGGGATGGAAAAGAGTTAGACTCACAATTCAAACTATTTTTCCCCGAGTTTTTTTTTAATTCCAAGGTTTTGTGCTTGTGTATTTATTTATAGTTATGTATGTGTATTCCTTACTATTTTTGTACTTGTTAAGTTTCTCCCAAGATTTTTTTCAGATAACAAGTTCCTAGTTTATGAGATCCCTATTGTGATGGGTTTTGCATTATCAAATTTGTAGGGTACCACAGAACAAATAGGATAGAAAGCAATTTTAAATTTGAATGAGTACATTACATAACCAAAGTATGACATACTCAAAAAACCTTTTCTCATGCCCATAGCATATGTTTTCTCTTTCCAAGGTAATGGAACTATGGTGACTCGACGTGTTAAGAAAAAGATGATTAAGTTTGTGGAATATGTTGCAGTAATAGGGTTGAGAGAGGGTGGTCTAATGAGAACTACTCTAATTGGTGTGTATATGTTTAAGAAGATAATTGATCGTGGTGAGGCTAGAGACAATGTGGTGAGCGTTAATCACTCAAAACCATGTTTTCAGAACAAGGCACATAACGAAGCTTTGTCTTAGCTACCGAGCGAAGCATAGGCTGATAATTGAGGAAACATAGCTTGGGATGTGAATGAGAAGGGCCCCTAGGCAACTAAGGTTAAGAAATGAAGCTCCCACAAATAGAAATCAATATGGATGGGAAAAGTATATAGAAAAGGAAGTTATTTTTTATTTGAAGTTGCATCTTCAGTCTAGGGTACCTCTATTTAAGGCTAACCAAAATAAAAGTGAATGAACCAATAATGAAACCCTAAGCAATATTAATGAAACTGTGAGAAATTACACAAGAGTGCTTACCTCCATCTCTTGTTGGGGTGCTCTTGTCCTTGTGCTCACCTAGTGATCTCACCTTGGTCTTTATTTCTTGACTTGAATTTACGCAAACTCCCTTATTTAATTGATTTTGAGGTTAGGTCACGAAATATTAATCTTCTTCCCCTCGAGAGCTAGATTCCAACCTTTGATAAAACGAGGTAAGGTTAAGTGAATATTAATAATATATATTAGTAACTAAGAATAATAACGTTAAAATATTTTAATAAATTATAATAATAAGGTTAAATAATAATTAATATACATTATTATCTTAATTATTTTCATTAATATATTAATATTATCATTATAATATTATTTTCATTATTATTATCCAATTTTAAGGTCACGTCCAGACCAGACACCAAATTTGTGTATGAGACCCCCTTGTTTGTGGGACAAAGGATCCACCTCGGCGCAACGATTTGACTGCTAAGTCTACGAGGGCATACATGCTCGACCCCCGTTTGGTTTTGAACTTGTGACCTCTTAGGAGGAAGCACATGCTCTTAACCATTAGGCTCACTCAAATTGTATCAATATAATATTATTATACTTTTATAATATTATAATATTATATCTACTAATTTCTTCTTAATTAATTAAGAATAAGATAAAAAAAAAGATTGTATTACGTATCATTTTCAAATATCATCATATTATTAATATTAACATATTATTAGCATATCTAGTAAATACATTATTATTTGTATATTAATTATATAATACATTAATAATCCCTTTATAGTTATTTATTAAAATGTTATTGTATTAAATATTATGGCTTTTCTTATTATTTAAGATGAAATTTGTTTTATTCCTTCTTGTTTCTGCTTCTTATATATATGGATGTTCTCTCAACATTATTTCGTCAGGATTTTATGTCCTGATGATGGATCGATCCACTTATGGACCTAAAATGTAGTCTTTCATACAAAATGATTGTGGTGAATCTTAGCCTCCAAACTAGAAAGAAGTAAGAGTATTTTTCAAGGTTTTATCGTTTGTGGAGGAGGTAAGATTTGTGTTCAATATTTTATCACATGCAGAGAACACATATTCCTTGTGGGATGTATTAAGCAATATGTATCCATGTATGTGTATGAAATTAATATACAGATGAACATGTGAGAAATAAGAAAGTAGAATATGTATAACAATTGCTAATGCATGCATGCATGAACTGTATTCGCTTATGAGTCATCTGTGGTCACGTTAGAATTTTCTGTGTTGCTCGAAATGAATGGCCTTAACATTGAGGGGATTTTTTTCCCTGGTATCAGTTGAGACACCATCTTTTCCTAGATGTCCTTCAGCCTTTCATTTTCAGCAAGTTTTATATATATTTTTGGCATCATAAAGCGACAATCGAGGCACCTGATGGCTCTTTGTATTAGCATGGATATGTTTGCAGGCCTAGCACAACGTCTGGAACTATCAGAAAGTGGAAAACAAGGGTGGAACCTCCCCAATTCAGTGGTAGATAATCCAAGCAAGAGCGGTTATGCCTCCCATGGTGGCATTCCCTCCCCGTGGGATGGGAAGAATCGCGAGCCAGAAAATCTCCAGAGAACCAATCAATCAATCTCGAGAGGGATAACATTATAAATCCCCTTATGCAACCAATAGTATCACATTGAACCCGTAAAACACATCTAGATGTCTACCAGAATTCTGAGGAAAACCTATAATTGGTAAGGCTAGTTTGAAGAAGTTTGAACAACGTAGAGCTTGTAGTCAGGAGACCTATAAATTATCCATCTAAGGCATCTCTCAATGCATAGTCGAAATCCTTCAACTAATTCATGGTAGGAAGGAGTAGTAAGGTCTTGTTGTGGCTCAAATGAAGGAGGTTCTAAACACATAGAAGAAGTCAGCTAACCTTATCCATAGAAGGGTAGAAATCCTAGTCAAAGGGTATTTTTGACTGGTGGAGAGATATTCCCTTAACGAGATCGATCAAAATGATAGGGCAGAAATTCATAGAGTGGGAAGTCAAAAGTTGGTTTAAACTAAGAGTCAGGGACTTACTGGTAAAAGAGCGTCAAGGCTCTTTCAAGAGATGGTGACTGAATTGTTTTTATTACCAGGTGAGGGAAGGTTAGAGTAAAGGGGCCATCGTAGAAGCCCAGAATCTCAAAACGTTGGGAATTTATGCAAAATACTCTTTATTGGGTTCCAGGTTCGAGGGTCTAATCACTAAATGGGGACCCAGTATGGATCAAGAATTCTAAAGGATTTTCCCTAAGCATAGACACAACATAGGCACAAAATCTTGAGGACATGTGGCTAGTGGTTGGGCATCTCAAGTGCCCCAGCAAGCCACTTATGGATGACACGTAAAACCTCCTAAGCATGGAATGGTGCATGGTCAATGTCAAAGTGATGTCACTCGAGTAATGGTTAGATTCTGAAGGTCAGAAATCCTGTAAGGGTTGAATTTATAATGGAAAACCCCAGACTTCCAGTTGATAGAATAGGGGGTTGACGGAAGTCCTATGTTCATAGGACTGTTACGTGTAAGAAATTGAATGGATTTATCAGGGCGTTGGGTCCATAAGGAACCACATTGGATGGCACAAAGAGATGACGTGGTCGTTAGCGAGGAAATTAGCAGACCGTCAATCGATAGGTCAAATTCTGTGAGGATCAACTTGGAAACTCGAAACACCATCAGGGTTCCGAAGACATGACACGTTAGTCGATCGGATTGTTTCCAGGGGGAAGTTGAGTGTTGGGATTCGAGGCATTGAAAGGCCTTGAAGTTGCATACAACCTATATATATAGAGAGAGAGATAATCAAGGGAACAAAGGTCTGCAAAAAAAATATTTTATCCCATTCCTCCAAGGGACAGTGAAGGCGTTGGGTATGTCACAAAGTGGTATCAGAGCATCTGGGTTTCATCACGAGAAAGTGAGGAAGTTTTGTTACGTAATATTGGTTCAGTTTGGACCATGCTTACTTATTGCTTACTACAAGTTATGCTAGGATAAGTTAGTTTATGGTTAATAGTCATATGGGAGCAGGATTTGTGATTGTGGATACGTCTCGTCATTAGTTATGCACAAATTTCATTATTGAATGATTGTTGCATATGATTTATAAATGTACTGTATGTTAATAGGGTTGTTTTGTTATCACATGAACCCCATGATACACTGAGAATGCAAAACACATGATCTTGATTTATGTTTAAAATGTTGTTTTAAAATTTTCTAACAATGTGTGTGATTGAAAGCACGTCACGACCAGCATAACATAGAAAATATATAGTGATGAGAACCAGAATGGTTGAATATAGTTCTAATCAGTCCCATCATGCAAGTGATGGAGTCTAAATCAATGGTGAAGAGAGATCAATTTGGAAATGGGGAGGAAATCAATCCCTAGATTGGATGGAAACTCTAAGAAGACTACGAGATGAGGTGAGAAGATTTAAGGCCAATAATGAGAGGCTCATAAGAACCCAAGGGTGGCAGGTTGAGATTAATGTGGTCATCCTGCAAAGTCTCTCAAACCGGCAAGGCAAAGGAAATATAAAATGAGGACCAATCGTAGAGACAGGATAAGCCCTCAAGAGTTAGAATAAAATACCAGTGAAGCAGATGGCAGGGGATCCTGAAAGAGGCCCAGGCAAGGCAGTGAGGACACTGTGTCAGGTGTTGGGTTGTGTTATATTCTTTCCACGACTAACCTACGTAGTGAACCGGGGGGTTAGAGGGGGGG
>APFE030748978.1:47906-111018 GCA_000404065.3 Pinus taeda
CTAAACCCTATACCCTACACCCTAATACCCTAAACCATAAACCCTATATCCTAAACCCCAAACCCCAAACCCCAAACCCTAAACCCTAAACCCTAAACCCTAAACCCCTAACCCTAGACCCTAGACCCCTAACCCTAGACCCTAGACCCTAGACCCCAAACCCCCAGACCCTAGACCCCATACCCCAGACCCTAAACCCCAAACCATAAACCCCAAACCCTAAACCCTAAACTTCGTGGAGAATTCCAGAACTTCCCTCAGTTGCAGCATATACCTAGACCTTTGATCTGTTGGCAAAATCCTAGAAAGATGGGCACATTTTACATGAGCAGTGTCGATCCTCGATCTTGACACCTTCAGGAGCATCATTTTTGTCTACAGTTCATAATTTTTTAATTAATTAATTACAATTATGATGCATAACGGCTAGTTTCTTGCAAGATAGCACTGCTCTTGTTCACTTTATAAGGACAGCTTGCAGTCATTGCTTATGTATCACTGATGAGTCCTATTTCGGATGAAACTAGTTTGATTTATAATACATAAGTTTTTATGTGCATCTTTTCTGTCCTTTGTTCTTAATTTCTTAAGTCTTAATCTTATTTGGGTTTTATTGAGCATATTTCGATTTATTTCCGCTTTAAACTTTGCAGTACCCTAAACTGTCTATGGCGATAAATAACTCAGATTTATCGTTCAATAATTGCCCTATTACTCGCTCTATGTCTCAGCGTTCTCAGAATTCTTTGAATTCTTTGAATTTAGATTGTCGAGATTCAGCCTCTTCAGCTGACAAGGGAATCTCTACTGTTGCATACAAGCGTTTTCTTGAAGATTTTTTTCGTCTTCATGTGAATTATGAGCAGATATCAGCATTGATTGAGGAAGCTTTAAAATTCTCTAGCACTTGTTCTTACAATCAATTGTTTGATTTAACGAATTAGGCTGCGACGCAGAATAATTCTTCAGCTCAGATTTCATCCATGCATCGTTCTCCAGCTTTGCCTGAGGTGCCAGATCCAGTTTCCACGCTGCTAGATCCAGCTTCCATGCAATGTTTGCAACACTCTTCTAATTTTCTAGATCTGTCAGATCCATCCACGCAGCATGTTTCTATTTTTCCAAATCTGCCAGAACCATCCACGCAGCATGCTTCAGATTTGCAACGTGTTTTGCCCGAGCTGCCAGATCCAGCTTCCACGCAGTTGACTGAGTGTTTAACGTTGACTGTTCTGCCAGTTTCCACGTAGCATGCTTTAGGATTTGAATTAAAATCAACGTTGCTTGCTTCAGATCCAGTTTTGAAAATTTCAAAAACGTTGCATGCTTCAAATCCATCCACGCAGTGTACGCTGCACTCTGCATCGTTGACTGTTCTGGCTAATTCATCCACGCAACACACTCCAGGATCTGATTTGAGAAATTTATCATCAGGATTGTAGCACGTATCTGATGCATCAACGCATTGTTTACAGCAGTCCTCAGATCTGCCAGGTTTATCATCATAATTGCAGCACATATCTGATGCATCAACGCATTGTTTACAACAATCCTCGGATCTGCCAGGTTTCTCATTTGAATGTCTGCAACGTTCTTCTCATCATCCAGCTCCAGCAACGCATTTCTTTCACCATTCCTCTGATTTGTTAGAGCCTTTAACGCATTTTTTCATGATTGGTGACTGTTTTATCTGTTGATCCTGTTTTACAGCAAATAACTCCTTTTTCTTTTGCGCTAGTTCTCTCTGAGCCAGCTATGGGACAGGGAGCTCTCTCTCCTTCTGCGCAAATATTTGCTCATGAGGTTGAGCAGGTGGCTCCCTCCCCTTCTACGCAGACACCTTATATTGCTGAACCTATTCCTGAGCATCCGTCTCCCTCTCCTTCTTCGCAGTCAAAATCAGACTTTTCCTTTGGAATTCAGCTGGAAGATAAGGAGCTTATTGCAGCAACTGACCATGCAATAGCTCTGTCTAAATCTGCATCCAAAATTGCGCAGACTTCCACGCTTGACAATTCGGTTTCTTCTACGCTTCATGTTGCTCCTTCTTGTTACACAACAATTTGTCACCGTCCCTGTTACCCCTTCTCCCACATCTTGGAGGTTTCATTCCGGGACCTACGAGAAGTGACATGACCTGCAAACACTTGCATTACATTCCCCTGAACATGAAATTCATTTTCCCTGAAGACATCTCCTGCTAAAAACCGATAAAAATAGCCCTTTTCCATTGGTGCGGTTCCATAGTGTAGCACTCGCGCCAATGGGGGAAATCCTCTAAAGAGGGCGCGCCAGTTGGCACTCTGTCACAGAGTCGCACTCGCGCCAGCCATAATGGGTGGTGTTTTTTAACAAACCAACAGCGGAAGATTCATCCTAACCAACTCCTGGACTAAATCTATCTTGAGTTGGGTGGTTTGGCTTCGAATCTCCATAGAGGGGAAGTGGTTTGCCACCTCTCATGGAAGATTCTTTAGTGATAGAGCCAATCCCATAAATATTGTGGATGATCCCAACTCCCCCTCCTCCATCTATAAAAGCTTGTCCATTTTCCTTAGGCAAGCTAGTTCCAGAGTTCCAGAGATTGAGAATTGTCAAGTTACCAAGAGCTTCATGCTGCAAGAGCCTTCTTCATTCCCATAAGGCCAAATCTAAAGTAAAGGAAGATTCTTGTCCAATAACCAAGGAGAGAGAGGCTTGTTCCCATTCCCAACAAGCTTTGCAAGACATGTGTTGCTGATCACCGAGCCAAAGGAGGATTTGAAGTCAGAACTATGGTTGTATTCTTCTTTGTTTATCATTAATAAACGACTATTGTTATGGTTCCACTCTTATTGTTCTTTGTGATAATGATGAGTTATATCCTTTCCGACTGATATATGGTTGCATCTATTGGATTTTATGCTTGTGTTTATGTCGTTCTTTGTATGTGCAGGTGTCCATTCACGGAGATTGTGGGGACCGTGATCTGCCGGAGCAAAGGAACAGGAGCATCAACTCTTCTACAAGCACTAGCATTGGAATCCAGGTAGGCCCTCATCACTGGTCTTTAATTTGCAATTAGGAACTTACGTGGTAGCGTTGTATGATTGTTGCTAGACCCGATTTGGGTTAGTAGGCATCGCCTCTGTCCGCAGAGGGGATTTACCTCCTCAACAATTTTTGGCGACTTCACTGGGGAGTCAGCTTGTTGTTTGATTTGTAAACTTTAGATGGAGCCTGAAGTACAGCCAGATAGCCTTCGAAATGCTATTTCTCTGCATTAGCGAAGTAGATCAACGCCACTTCAATCAATCTCCGGTTTGGTTTACGAACTAAACAGCTTGGAACTTGTCTTGTTTCTTGGTTCTTTCTTGGTTTTTCCTGCTTGGTTAGCCTTCTGGGTTGAGTTATTTTGTTGGTTCTTGCCTCTTGGTTTACCTGGTTATTGTTGGCCTAGCTTTGGATTGCTTATTTTTTATTTTTGCATAGCCAACTTGACTGGCGCACTTTTATAGCGTTACAGTCACGCCAATTGGCGCTAGTTGCTCATTTACAACCCGCGCCAATCCTCAAAAGGCGCTAGTTGCAGCCTGACAGTTGCGCCAGGCCTGGGAACTTTTTATGTTTGCTTGGTTTTGAGCCTCCTGAGCTTGGTCTTTGTTCTGGGTACCATTTTCCGACTACTTGAGTGTGTTGGAGTCTTGGTTGACTGGCTTGGTCATTACTTGGAGGTTTGTCTCAGTCTTTTCACCTTTGAGTGTTTTTATTTTTTGATCTTTGGAACTCTCACCCAATTTTCTTGATTTGCACTTGATTGGTTCTTAGATTATATTAGAATCATCTTGTGTTTGAGAATTCTCTTGCATAGATCACACTTGCATAATTAGAATTCTCATTTTCAGAATATGAATGAAAAATGTGCATATATTACATTTGCATACTTTTCAAGTGAATTGTGCATAGATTACAATTGCATAGTTTACATTCTGAAAAATCAATCATAGATTTAGATCAGTTTTTTTTTTATTTGAATTTACATATTTTTATGCTTGTTTTAAACACACAAAAACAAAAATAAAAATTGTTTTGGAATTGATTTGCATTAGTTTTTCTTGATGAAATTAGTGCATTAGAGAATTTTTTATATTTTCTCTTAGTGATCAATTTTTTGCATTGTTGGAAGTGAATGGAAACTCTCTCCTTACTTTAGTTAGCTTTCATTGAATGAAATGATGTATTGTGGCATATAGTTTGCATTTATAAAATTTTGAGAAATTACATACGGTAAGGCCTGAAAACTAAAACATAATACAAGATCAACTTTAAAATGAATTGAATGAATCTAACAATGCATTGGAACATAACGCATACTGTTTAGAGGTCTAGGCTAGAGACGCGCTACGGCGTCGTTAAACCTAGTCACTTTTGTTTCCACTCAAGGTTGGGTGATTCCTCCTTGTGTGACTCAATAGTGGTCTAGTACGGATTTGTGCTCCCACATACCGTCGAGTATATGGGGAGACCCCACTAGGTTATCATCCTTTTTCCATAGGAAGTTGTGTCTGTCGCCTTACGACCCGTAACACACCGAACACAACATTCGGGAAGATTGACTATCGTACGGAAGTCCTTGGTTTTCATATGATTGCCAAGGTGTATATGCAGTTTTACGAATTGTCTGGTAAACCTTTTGCCTAGTTCTCCAGAGTAGTCACTTTTGATCCTTTTTGGGCTCCCTAAAAGAAAAGGCTCATCTAAGCATTTGTTGCTTCGGGCTCATTAAACATTCAAAGGCGACTAGAGTCATATTTTTGTCCTTTTCTCGACTCTTTAAAGATGAAAAGGTCAAGTTATGTCCTTGTGTCTTAAAATTTGTTCACCCGCGATTACACACCCTGTTAGATTCTATTTGTTGCCCATTTGATTGTGTGTCTTGACTTTTTTTCAGCCCCGTGTGCGATTTTCAGTTTTGATGGCAACTTTTCCAGAGTTCACCAACCCAAGAATCCCCTCTGAAGGGAATCTTGGTCATTTTCCTCCTTTTGGGAATGTTGGTGCTCCTTACATGGCAACGTTGTCCCTTCCTGGGTTAACTATTGGGTTGCTTTTTTGGTTGTTCTCAACTTCTGTGGTCCCTAATGTCTTAACTACTGGTCAATCAATTCCTCCACCTAAACAACATCATGTTGATTCCAAGGTGGACCTCTACCCTTCTTCACCTGTTTCTACGTCCTCATCTTCTACTTCACCTAGTGAAAGTTTAGATTCAAGTAACCATGTGGCTAAGAAGAAGTAGAAGAAGATGAAGAAGAAGAAGTCTCATAAGCAAGAGGTTAAAAGTGTAGCTACTGCTCCGAGTACATCTTAGGCGGGGCCACCTTCTGCTCCTCCACAGAAGGTCAAGTTTCCTTCTAAATTGTGCAAGGATGACCATCTCCTTTGGGATTGTCCTGGCATTCCCAGGATCTTAGAAGTATGGTCTCGCGATCCGGTCGGCCCCTCATCATCCTCTGAAGCTCATGGCGAGGCTACCCTATCAACTGGAAATGGTAAGAACAATGGGAAGATTCAATTCCCCTGTAGGCTATGTGAAGGTGATTATCTCCTTCACCTTTTTCCACTCATGTATAAAGCTTCCGCTATTTTGGAAAGTCTTACAGCTTCTTCACCCCAATTCCCTGTTCGTTATCACAGGATCTCTTCTGATCCTCTCCCTGTCAACAAAGAGATTGACTTAGACTCTTCTCTTGTCCATCCTCCTCTTCCCGAACCTGGCTATGTTAAGCCTGTTCCAGACCAACCATTGGTTGGAAAGAGTGTCGACTCGGGTTCACCACCCGTCGATCACTCTGTTTCGGAAGAGCGTCACGCTCATGTTCTTCTCATCTTGTCAAATTATCCAAAGTTCGAAAATGACTCTCCTATCCCAGCTGATCCCGAGAGTCCTTCTTCGGTTCTTGTAGAGCAGGGGGGCAATCATACGATTCCCCCACCGAGTAGTTTGGTCATTTCCTTGACTGGAATAACCTGACTACTTTCCACCTTCCATCCCATGTGCCTTTCTAGATTACAGTACATGCCTATGATAAGGCAGTACCTGGCACTGTCTTGGATGAGGGTGCATCTATCAATCTTATGCCTTCCACTACTTGGCAAGCTTTCGGCTCCCCATAGCTTGTGTCAGTCGCACAGAATCTGTTAGCATTTGATGGAGGAACTAGTCAACCATTAGTTATCCTTCTGAATTTCCCTATTACTTTGGGAGGCAAAATCATCTATATAGACGTACTGGTTACCCAAGGTGCTTTAGATTTCAATCTTCTCCTTGGTCGTGACTATTTTTATGCCATGGGGGCCCTTGTCTCTTCACTTTTCCATGTAGTTTTCTTTCCACACGACAGAAGGATTGTGACTATTGATCAATTATTGTTCTTTAGTCCCCCGGTGCCTCCTACATAGTTGTCATCCCCTCCTGGTTTTTATCCACCAATTGTATCTGCCCCACCGTAGGTCAACTACGTGGCTACTTATCCCGTGCCTGTATCCAGTGATGCTGTCATCATGCATAGTGTCCTGGGGGAATTTGGTCTTGACTTCCAAGATGCTATCCTTCCACCGGGAGTGGCACTCTTGGAAGAAACGACTTCCTGTTCATTATGGTGAAGTTCGTTTGGAGCACAGTTCGCTTTCCTATGTCAAGCTCCTTAAAAAATGAAACTAGGTCTGGTCGGAGCATAGTTCGCTTTCCTATGTCAAGCTCCTTAAGAAATGAAACTTGGTCTGGTTGAGCATAGTTCCTAATCTTGTGTCAAGCTCGTTAGAAAATGAAACAAGGGTTATGAGGATAGTTCTTTTACTGTGTCAACCTCATTAAAAAATGAAACAACTCCCTTTCCAAATCGAGTCTTTTGATTAAGATCTCATAAAATCCAAGTTGAATCTTTCTAAGATCTCGAAAGTGAACCTTCATTCCATCCACTTTGTTGAATGCAATGAAGCTTGGGGGGCATGTACCTCGTTTTGCGTCATTATGCTGGGGACATGTCAACTTATAACAAGCATAGTTTTTCGCTTCAAGCTTGTGTAAACATGAAACTGAATCCAAGCAGAGTTCTCCATGGTTCAAGCTTGTGTAAAAATGAACCCATACCCGATGTACATCTCGTGATTGCCATTTTTATCCGCTCAATTATGTTAGATGAGCCTTGGTTGTTTCATTCCATTGCCACCATCTCTCTGGCTGATCATATGCTTTCACTTGCTTGTTTTCCTTTCCTGAGGGACCGCAGTATGAGTGGTTTTGCAAGCCAGCCTCTTCACCATTACATGTTTTGAGCAGTTCCACCATTGCCAGAACCAGTTGCTACCCTTTATACCACTCGTTCCTCTAGGATGAGTCACCTTTAAGCTCTTTTTTGACTCGTAAAATATGAAAAGATTACCGAGTATTTTTTCCCTTTTTGACTCGTTAAAGAGAATAAAAATGGAGGTCTGCTTTCAGCCCTTTTCTGACCGTTTAAAGATGAAAATATTGCTGAGTTATTCCTCTTGACTCGTTAAACGTAAATAAGAGGTGGTCCCCTTTAAGCTCTTTTCTGACCGTGTAAAAACGAAAATATTGTTGGGCCCTTGTCGTTTCAAGCTCGTTAACGATTACGAAGCAACATGGTTTCGATCGCTTTTTTACTTTTTCAAGTCGAAATCACTAATCATGAAAAGTATTGCTCGATCGTAATGGTCGGGTGGTTCTTTTGAGCATTGTTTTATACTTTTTCGGGCTCGAGAGACACAACTTTACGAAAAAGGACGACCCTGGATTTTACTTTTCCGCTGTCTTTTCAAACTCTCTAAACATGAAAAGGCGCCGAGTTCTTACTTTGTCAGACTTGTTAAAAATTGATGACATTGGATTCCATCAAAATGACACTTTAAAAGCATATGCTATCCCCGTCAAGCTTGTCATTAAAAATAACTGGGGTACTCGCTAGAAGTGGTGGGGAAAATGGAACTAGAATCATTGTCATGTCAGCAGTATGTCACTCTTGAACATGGCACTTGCCTGCATTCGTGTCTGGGTGGGGACGTCTCATCTCATTTTGCCTCCGTGGGTTTGGGTGATCCTATTTGACCTCTCATCTGCTCTTTGCCTTGTCACCATGACCTCTGATCATTTGATGTCAAATAATACCAAATCCATTGTCGTGTCGCCGATATGTTCAAGAGAAGTTGACCTCTACGAAATATCAACCTCCCTCTGATAACTCAAATAATCCTAATTCACACAAAATCTTATTCCCCTCCGTCTCGCATCGATGATGTCGGAAACACTATGGCCCACCTTCAATCAAGGTCACTTCCTATCGACTTCAGCTCATTATCTAGGAAATTGACCTAGAGACTCCCTTTAGGTGCCTTGGAGCCTACATGCCTCAATGGCAGGTTCTTCGTGTTCGACGTGAGGTTTTCATCATTGGCCTCCAATCGAATGATTCTACGGGTGTTCAACATCAGCTCACTGATTTGCAGGCCCTAGATTGTACCTATAGTACCTTGAGGGCCATTGTCATTATTGGTGGTATCTCTCGCATCTGTTAACAGTTTTCATCATTGGCTAGTAATCAGATGATGTTCCTGCATGTTCAACTTCGACTCCTATATTCACATGCTTGAACTTGTACTTTGTTTGAATCGAGATGGAGCGCAAGACCCTGGATTTTGTCTGTTGGGATCCAGGTTGCAATTTTGTGGATTATTATGATTATTACATGACTCATTCACTGGATGGCTATGACCATGCCTGAGTCTATTTATTGATCCTCACTGGATGGTTGCGTCCATACCTTGGATCTAGATTCTTATGTACTTTTCTATGGATGGCTGCACCCATACCACATATATCATGTACTTGAGATATCAATTGTACTTCTCCACGCAGGTTTTCCAGCAGTAGTGTTTTCGGTTGGACATGTTCTTGTAAAGCATTTCACCCCTCTCTCTCTCTCGGGCCTCATGCTTTAGGGGGCATCTATTACACAACAATTTGTCACCATCCTTTTTGCCCCTCTCCTGCATCTTAGAGGACTCAATCCGGGACCTACAAGAAGTGACATGACCTGCAAACACTTTCATTGCATTCCCCTAAACATGAATTTGCCCTGAAGACATCTCCTGCTAAAAACCCATAAAAATAGCCCTTTTTCCATTGGCGCAGTTCCACAGTGCAACACTCGCACCAATGGGGGAAATCCTCCAAAGAGGGTGCACCAGTTGGCGCTCTGTCATAGAGTCGCACTCACACCAACCATAATCAGTGGTGTTTTTTAACAAACAAACAATGGAAGATTCATCCTAACAAATTCCTAGACTGAATCTATCTTGAGTTGGGTGGTTTGTCTTTGGATTTCCATAGAGAGGAAGTGGTTTGCCACCTCTCATGGAAGCTTCTTTAGTGATAAAGTCAATCCCATGATTATTGTGGATGATCCCAACTCCCCTTCCTCCATATATAAAAGCTTGTCCATTTTCCTTTGCAAGCTAGTTCCAGAGTTCCAGAGATTGAGAATTGTCAAGTTACCAAGAGCTTCATGCTGCAAGAGCCTTCTTCATTCCCATAAGGCCAAATCTAAGAAAGGAGATTCTTGTCCAATAATCAAGGAGAGAGAGGCTTCTTCCTACTCCCAATAAGCTTTTCAAGACATGTGCTGATGATTACCCAGCCAAAGGAGAATCTAACGTCAGAACTATGGTTGTATTCTTCTTTGATTATTATCAATAAACAACTATTGTTATGGTTCCACTCTTATTGTTATTTGTATGATGATGAGTTATATCCTTTCTGACTGATATATAGTTGCATATGCTGGATTTTATGTTTCTGTTTGTGTCATTTCTTGTATGTGCAGGTGTCCATTCAAAGAGATCATGGGGATTGTGATCTGTGAGAGCAAAGGAACGAGAGCATCACATCTTCTACAAGAACTAGCATTGGAATCCCGGTAGGCCCTCATCATTGGTCTTTAATTTGCAATTAGGAACTTGCGCGGTAGCGTTGTATGATTGTTGCTAGACCCAGTCTGGGCTAGTAGGGGTCGCCTCTATCCACAGAGGGGATTTACCTCCTCAACAGACAGGAAACAGATTGGAATTCCGTTAAAGGAACATGATAGATGAAACCAGCATGTAAAAATTTTCTACTTCATTTTTTATGGCTACTGTTTTACGAGGATGGACCAGTCAAAGTCTTTGACAGATAGGTTTTGCATTATCGTAAAGCTTGATCTCATGCTCAACAATAGATAGATCTATGATGGGCATTTCCTCATAAGACCAGGCGAATACATCATGGAATTCCGTAAATAGGCAGGTGAATCTTGCAATTTCCTTAGGATTGCAATCGACTCCAATCTAGATGTTTTCCACGATGCATGTCTTGATAGAAATAGCGATGGACAATGTCTCTAAAATATTTCCCATGTTTCCTTCTGCTTCCAAAGTTTGGATGGTCATATAGGGTGAGGAAATGATTTCTGGTATGTCAGGGGATAGGATTTGAAGAGGCATCATGCCCGAATTAGATATCAAAACTCGATGGTGCCAATCCCCCCAAGGTTTCCCTTCTAAACTCATGATTTCTCGAATAACTTCATCCATAGGTAGGACTTGATTGAGTAGATTGAAAAAATGAGTATTTATGGGAGGGGCAGTGGTACCATTGGCCGTAACAAACATGACCGGAGATATGGATGCAGATTGAATGGCTTGGTAGGCCAATTCAACTGGTGACAGTGGCATTTGTCCTCTGTATGTGTCAAGGTCTGAAGGAGCCGGTAGGATCCATGGATTGGTCTATTCATGAGGAATAGATGAAAGCATGTTGACCATCTGTGAAACCTTGGGCGGTTGAAGAGGGAAAAAACCCATGAGGGAAGAAGCCTTCAATAGACTGGTAGCGAGACTGATGTAAGATTCAGGTACACCACCTACTAGGGGTACAAAGCCACTTGGTAATGGGGAATAATCAAGGGTGTAGAAAGACAATTGATCTACTGTAACTACCTTTCCATCCAATGGAAATAAGATGATGTGAAATATAGTAGATACGATGGCCGTCATGGCATATGTCAAACTGTGACCCAGCAAGAGATTATAGTCGAGTTTTTTATCTACGACTTCTTTTTCCACCGTTACCATTTTCCCATACAAAGTGATGGGGTAGTTAGCTAGGTAACCTTTTGGGGTGAAAGTGCGGCCATCAAAAGCTTTAAGGGAATTCGACGATGGGGATAGGGTTGGAGAACCCAGTGCGAGCCAACATGAAGCTGACATGATGCAGGTTGAAGCACCTTTGTTAATGATAGTTCTGTGTATACTTTTACCTTTCGAAAAAATTTGCACTTGAAATGCAAGCTGGTGAGAAAGGGGAGGTTTATACTTTTCTGTGTCGAAAATTGCAAGCATGGAATCCTATGGGTTGATACCACCAATAGCCAAAAGCAAAGCTTTCCTTTGTGCTGGGCATGTTTGTAATACTTCGAGCACTGGCATAGTCGATGGCGCTTGCACCAATTCTTCTACAATGTTGTAGTTTTGGGTGGCACATGCAGATGTATTGTGCGTTGTGCATCGAAGTGCCCCTTTGGGGGCTTGAATCACGAGGTCAACAACCAGCCTTTTGATATGAAAATTGTTGGGCGGTGGTGGGTTTTGACTTGAGGAAGTTTCCTCTGCATGAGCAATAGGAGCTCCATAAGATTTGGCTCTTGTTTGTAGGTCTACCATTTCAAAGGTGTAAATGATAGAAGATCCTTCACTAGTTGAAGGATGTTGCGAACCATCATTGCCCCTTTGTTGGGGTTGGGTTTGGTTTGCAATAAAGTTTTGCTGCTACTGAGCAGGAAAAGGATTTTTGAGGACAGAGGGGGTCCTACTAGTATCCCTTTTAGCAATGTATTCTGTGCATTCTTGAAGACACGAACAATGATAGGTCATGTGGTCTCTAGCATAGATTTTGCAGGGAAATATGGTAAGTTTATCGTTTTCATCATCAGGAGGTGCATCAGCCTTCTATTTTGGGTTTGCCTACTTTATTGACTACTCCTTAGAAGGAGCAGCCTTTTTTTTATTCTTCTTGTTCTTACCACCGAGATTTTGTGTAGACTACACAGAGTTTATCGCTGTGGTAGGAAGAGAAGTCAATTAGGTAGAGGGGTACATTGACATCTAGGCAATGTGACTGCTGAGTTGTTTTACAGCAACCCTAGAGGTTGCACCGATAATCCCATCGGCATGCACTCCGGGGTGTTGATTAGCGAAAGCATTGGAGTTGCAAGGGGCATTGGGGATTACGTTGTAAAGAGTGCTAGACTATGAATATATCAGATCTAAGTATTGGGCATAACGTATGGATTGGTCTTCTGTGACCACACCACCTAAGCTGACATCCTTAGCGATTTGGGGGAGTAGGGACTTGCAAAACTAGTTTGCTAAGAGATAGTTTGGGAGGGGATCTTTGACTAACCTCTGCCTACATCTCCATTCATGTATATGATCAGAGATGTGGGTGGCAGTGTCCTAACGTAGTGAAGTGAGGAGCTCTATCCCAATCTCATAGCGGATGGGTAGCTGGAAGTGCTTTAGGAATTCCATCGCTAGAGCGTCGAAGGTATTTACTGATGCGCGTGGTAGCTCAATGTACCACTTAGTTGCATTGACAGTGAGGGTGCCGGGAAAAAGACGTAACTGGACACTATCATCCACCATGGAGTTAGAAACACACCAAAGATGATAGGTGGTGATATGGGTGTCAGATCCTCGCCTTGTTTTATGTTGAACTTGGGGATGGTTGTTGGTATTTTATGCGGGATCAGTGGCCAAAGTAAGTTATGGTAGATGGGGTCATTTGTAAGTTTGTACAAGTCAAGGATATCCAGCGTTTCCAAGAAAGGAAAAGTGTGTGGTGCCCCTGACTCAAACCAAGGTGATGACATATGACTTGAGGAACCTTGTGGTCCTCCCATTGTTTGAGTCCCAATATTATACACAGGCTATGTGGTATAGTAGTTGCCTTGGGTTATGGTGTTGTAGTATGGATTTCCATGGGGAATCTAATGTTGGGTTATAGAATTTCTCCTAGGATAAGCAGTGCCCCCTTGACTCATTTGAATTTGTGAGTAGGGCACCCCCATGGATTGGTTGGGACCTCCTTAAGCATTTCCACCCACCATAGAACTAACCATATGTCCTTGATTGACATAAGAAATGCTTATGTCAAGCAATGACTGACCATGCATGCTTGAGAATGGAGGGGGAATTGTTATGTTCTCGACCAGTATGTGCATATTGGGAATGCCCCCAGATACTTGAATCTGGGGTTTTGAACTATACAATGGCTGCCGACCATATTGTTGGTTGACAGGAACCACGCTAATAGTGCTATATTGAGCGTTATAAGGAGTAATGTATGTATCACTTGTCTAATGTATACAGTTTGACACTAAAGGGGTGGAACCTAGCATTGGAGGGGTTCCACTCGTGGAGGGTGTCATGTGAGTGGTTGTACCTAGAACAATGGGATAACAGGGTTCACCATCAACAGTGTGTTGGTGACTGTCAACTAGGGAAGTGGTGGAGGACCGAAAGTGTCCACAAAGTTCCATGACCCGTTAGTCATCAACGGGTGGATGGAAATGTTCCACCTACAAAAATAGGGAGTACAAGTGCCATGGGAATCAAGAGTGGGTCCAACGGATTCATGAGAGGAGGGTTAAAGTGAGGAAGAAATCCTTCGGTAAAGAAATTCTCTGGAAAAATTGAATCGTCAGTTTCCCAAACAGATTCCATGTGAGATCTGGGAGACTGATTCCCTGAAGATGGGGAATCTAGTTCATTGGAGCTCGGTGGATCTTCCACAATGAGTGGAAGAAGTCCTAGCAATCGTCTAGATTGATGACGAGGGTCGAATGTAGCCATGTTGACCATTAATTTTTATCAATGAATTTTATCGTGATATTTGTTAAAGTCTCAAATGATAACATGCGGGTGCCTAAAAAATATAAAAAATACACTAAATTGATCAATCAACAAACAGAAGGAAATGACCCCGTTTGATAAACACTGATCACTGGAGATGAAACCCAGTATCTCAATGCATAACAGAGAAGGTTGTCCAAATATACAGCAATGGTTACTCTAGAGCTTCGTCCAAACCTTAGATTGAGGGGCCAAGTACTCTTTTGAAGATGAGCACCCTCCCAAAAACTGAAGACAGAGTAGGTTCGTCTGTGTTAGGTACTAGGGCAGCCCACCCCAATCATCTTGTGTAAGTACCTAAAAGCTTGGCCACTAAGGATACCTCAAATCACAGACACTACCAGGGGGGACATAGTCGCAGATAGTACGTTGTGTGGGCAGGATACCTGAGTCCCTGACTCAGCTCCGAAATCCCCGAAGGTATCCCCAATACACAGAATACCCAAAGGAGTTGCAAGTGAAGGTGGGATACCTTCACTTATAGTCTGATGTTGTCTCATATTTTGTTCCACTTTTACTGGAGTGGTCCCAATAGTATGAGTGCAGAGGGAATTTTCTCTCTTTTAACGACACTAGTTTGGGTTTTCGATCTTGGGTAGTTTACTCACACTGCCTATCCCAAGATCCTAGCCTAAACTAATGTTTGTTTGCTCAATAAAGAGTTATTGATTGATTTTAGGTGAATTTTATGTGTACAATTTTAATGTATTTGGTAGGGGAGTTGATGTATGAAATGTGACGAGACTCTGACTCAAAAATCATGCATAAGACAATGCTTTAAAAAAAATTCAATTCGATGAAAACAAGTTGTATTCTACAGGTGAGAGTTTTTCACATATTCATATTCTTTCCATGCATCTTAGTCATTTAACACATGCATAACCAATAGACTTCTTTCCAATGTTTTCTTAACAACTACTTGAAACCAAAAATAGAGCAACTTTTAACCAGCTAAACAAAAGAGTGAATAAAAAATGTGGATCTCTCTTTCATAAAAAATGCTTTTAAGAAAGAAAAACAGAACTTATTTCTCATAAAAAAACTTTTAGGACACCTATTTTTCTAACAAAATGCAGTAACAGATCGTCTTTTAGTCCATGAGCAGGCTTCCTATCCCTTTTGGTTTGTAGACACAGCTGGAAATCAGGGTTTTGGGAGACTAACGCTCTATAGCGGTGGCCACAGAGAGTTAATATGTCCATTAACGCTCCCTGTGAGCAGACACAATGCTTTATAAAGCACTGTGTAGTCTTCTAACCTGCATTAGTGTGGGAAAAAAATAAAAAATAGGGCTTCTTAGATCGGATTTAGTGATGAATACATGTATGCAAGATGCAACAAGGTTTTTGGTGGGTTAAAAAGGGAATGCATAAGCATAGGGAGCTCTTAGAAGGAGGAGAAAACTGAGATCTGTCCAGGTAAACTAGGAACTGGATGTATAGTCCCTAGCGGAGTCACAAATTCTGCTATAGGATAAAATGCATGGTGTATGGAGAATGAAGATACCCTCAAAGGTCATCCCAAGACCTTCAGCAGATTGTAAGATTATTTGCAACCGTCATAAAGTTAAATGCATGTCCATAAACATTAACTAATTATAAAGCAAAGAAGATGGATTACCTCAGGCCTCTGTGTAGATTTGCTGGAGAGCACAATGTAGCTAGGTGGAAATCCTCCAAGCCAACTCTAGATCAAGTCCTGAACATAGAAGAGACAAGCATAATCACAGCATACAACCTTGATAACTAATACATGAATACATAAACGACATCTAGTTACACATAACTAAGCTACTCATGCTAAAAGGTATTGGAAAAAAAAATGAATGAATGATAGTACCAACACCACGGAGTGGACAATACAACTACAGTTCTATATTAATGTTGGAAGAGTGATTACAACCATCTATTGCATCAGCTTTCCCTTACCCCTCCAACTTCTCTCTCTCTCTCCCTTCTTACCAACTTCTTATGATTTGAGACAATGCTCCACAATCAAGTATGCTATCCTTTCAAATGCTTTGACCCTATCACCATAGCCTTAGCTTTTCTTATGTAGCAATTAAGTTAGGTTTGCCAAGTTCCTCGTTGATTTCACTAGGGTAAAAGCAATGAAGTTGCCATGCTTTTCAGCTCTTTCCCATTTGCCTCCTTCATTAGGATTATAAATCCTCCAAATAGGTCGAATCTAGATGTTTCCTTTCTTTTCTTGAGTGTTTTTAGGAACAAATATCTAGACATTTATGAGTCAATTCATTCCTTTGACCCTTAAAACTTCAGTAGGATCCACTAACGTTGTTCCCAAACTAGAAACTTGAGTTAGTTGGGTCACTAACTCACCCTTAGGCTTGTAGAGAAGCTTTATAAAGTAGGTTGTTAGTGCGTAGCTAGCATTAGTGTGGAAACAAGGCATGTGATCTTGGTCTTTGCTTCAGCTATCATGTCTTTCCCCTTCGAGTTGATGAGGAGGTCAATTTGTTGTATAAAAAATTCTTCAAGTTTTTCTTTTTTATAAACAAATTCCTCATTGTCTAAGTTATACATACCTTCTTCAGCATGATTCAGTTGTTCTTTTAGCTACCTTTTCTTTCTTTTGGCCTTCATTAACTCATCAAGATCACTGATGATTTCCCATTCAAATTCCACCACTCCTACCTCTTCTTCTTTTTCTTCAGAGTTTGTAATATTTTGTTTCTCGGAGTCTATTCCAAATGCCATGAGTAACCACTCATTTGACTCATCGTTTGAGAGATTTTTGTTGTCTAAATATAGTGCTGAGGTATCCCATTTGGAGTAGATCCCCTTCTTCTTACAGAGCCTCTTCTTTTAAATTTTTTTGAGCTTTTCCTTTGAACTTCTAACCATATTCCTTTTCTATCCTTTCTTTGTAAGGGAACTTGGATGAAAAGTCCAACTCTTCCACAATCAAAAGCTTCCCTTTACAATTCCTGAGCCATATTCTAGTTTCCTAGTGAAGTGAGCTAGCTCCTGATCATATTTGCAGCTAGAGAAATATTGATGACCTTTATGCTCCTTAGCCTTCATGGACACCTTAAAAGAAGCCTCGTTTGGTTCAAAATTCTATTTTCCTATCCTCATCTCATAAGTTGTGAGAGTACCAAGAAATTAGTGCATTGTGAGACTCTTTAGATCATACATCTCTTCAATGGCAAATATTTTGGCATTAAATATCATAGGTAGAGATATTCAGAATTTTTGAAAAATTATATCTGCTTTTATAGCTTCACCAAGTCCTCAATTTGACTTTAGCTTTGGTAAGATTGAGAAAATTCAAAATTTCCACATTAGCAGAAAACTTGGAGGTAGTTAATTGAGGTGACATGGCTCTTGTCACTCAGTTAGCTCAGTAAATTTGACTTAGTGGACTTAGAGTTTAGTTTGCACCTATTTATTACTAATTTTTAGAAATTCAATTCAATTATTTCTAGTTGTACTCAGTTAAACTAGTTATAACAATTAATAGAACTAGTTGGAGGTCAGTTGTGTAATGGGACAGTAGTCTAACTTAGAGATCATCTAGTTAACTAGTAAATCAACCAAAAATAGCTCATGCATGTAAGGAATTCGAATTGCTCAACTGTGGTGGTGATTCCAAGGCATTGTGTTGGCTTGAGGGGGCCTGACCCAGGTTCAACGTTATTTAGCCAAACAAATCCCTACACTACTGACCCCTTCGGCATCAGTGCTAGACCGAAGTCTCACCTGAAGTTGTATGGGGGGATGCTAGAACCAAGTTTCTGCACCCTGAGATGGTTGTGATGTCGTTTTATCTATTCTATCCCTGCCTTCGGACAGGTGATCTCTTTTTAGGGCTTGTAAGACAAACCATCTATTTAAGCTTTCAATACCTTCATGAAAGTACACGATTGACCTTCATGCAGCTCTAACCTGTAACTCAGGTACTTTCACATTGCTATAGCCATGTGTCATGTAGATTCCTCAATTATCCTAAGTGATTTGATTATCTTATCAAATACTTAAAGTTATCACCGTGTAAGAAGATATTCGTGATTGGGTTCAATTATTCAATGTAATTGCATTCATTCACGCATCATATGAGCATAATAAAGGAAATTCATACATAAAATATCCAAACCTATCAACATAACAAATACACAGAAATTGAAGAATAACTCCTTTTATTAATATCTTCCAAGTATTTCATACTCTATTCACCTTGTGCACACATCTGTAGGGGTCTGTGCACTCAGCTTCAGACTTTTACCCTAGGCCTTTTCACACTCAGATGTAGAGCCTCTACCTACGCTACAACCCAAGACTCAAATTTCTTCCGCTAAAGCTATGACTCTCTTCCTCGTGTTATGCTATTAACTACTTAGAGCTTAGGTCTTTTTATGCAATCCCATGGTCTGTGGACCATGGGTAGATCTCTTACAACCAACTTTACTTTACAAAACTAAGGGTGGAATACCCTTTATGACATATAATACCTTCGCGCTCTGTGACCACAAAATGCGGAGTATTTACAATAATATTACAAAAACTTGACTAAAACATGGGATTTTAGCCCCAAAACTGCCCTTGGGGGGTCCCACTCCCAACAGCACCCCAACACAAACATGATGACTCGCCCTCAAGTCACTCAGCAGGTGTGAAGATATTTCTACAAAGCTCATCTAGCTCAACCCTGATGACAACAACTTTGGCTTTGCATTGAGCTACTTCCTGCTTTGTATCTTCGACTGTCTTCTCAGTTATTGCCCCTGTGCTGTCAGCTTGAAGTTGTTGTTGCATCACTTGTGGAGTCGCAAGCTTGCCTTCAATATTTCCTGTCATTGCATAAGCTTCCTCCAGCTAGATCTTTATTTATGCCTTCAACATTGCTTCCTTGTGTAGCACTGTATCCATCTGTTCCTTTAGCTACTTGGCTTCTTGTAGCTTAGCTGACCTCTGTGTTAGCATGACGGTTCGCGTTGTACCCTTAACTTTGTCATAGCGTTGTTGGAGTTCGTGCACTTCCATCTCAAGCCTCTACATTTTTGGGTCCTCCTACAAGCTATTCAGGACCTCAAACGACTGTTCAAACAACTGTGTTCAGTTTGCTACTACACTGTCCACTGCCGCAACTGCTTCTGTGGCAGCAGCCACCTACGGTTCCTTTACCTCTGGTGGTGTCAAAAGCTAAGCTCTCAATTGGAGCTCTGTAATCTGCAAGTTCAGCTCCAACTAAATTCACTCCATCTTCGTTTGAGTGTCATGCACCCCAATAACCAATTTACGGATGCGGACCTCGACTAGATCCTCCTCTGAAATGGCCAATTATGGGACCATTCTATAGGCCTCCTCCACGACTTGTATCATCTTCTGTCTCTAGCTAGTCACCTCGGCCTCGGTAGTGATGGCAACATACCTCTGTAAGGCCATCTTCACATTGTTTATTCTCTATTCGATGATCACTTGGAGGGTGTGGTGCTCGCGAGCCCTCAGCTCTACAATTACTCCATCCTACAAAGAGTGGAGTGCTTCGCATGGGACCGCTACCAAGTTCAATCCTGCTCCCTTCAAGGCACTGACTATGGGCCTGTCAGCCTCATTTTCTATTGTCAGTGCTCCATCCGGCAACACTATCACACTAGAAGCCTTCGTGCGCAGCATATCAGCAGCCTCTGACATGCCGATAGCCAAGCTAGTAGACACTGTACCAACTTGCGATGCGTGGGTTTGCAACTCTTGCAGTCCAGTCTAGATGGCCACTAGGACGATCTGCTGTTGCATTTCAAATTTTTGTAGGGCCTCCATGGTGACATCTTTGACTGTGTCACCGATGCCGTATAAATCTCCCTATGTTAGTGTGATGGGGTCCAGCGAGGTATTGGTTGCCTTGGACTTCTTTTTGGACACTCCCTCTTCTGACTCTCTCAGGCGCTTAATACAACCAGATGTATCGTAAGGGTCCACGTTGTGCTGATCTGTGTCCTCTTCTTCAGTTCCAGGTGAAGGCCACCATGTGCCTTTGTCAGGGCCCTGCTCTGTGCCTCCCGTTTGTTTTCCTACCCCCTTTCCTATCTGCTCTGCCTTGGCCTTCTCAGCGACCTCCTTCTTCATCTTCTCGACCCGCTATTCCATATTTATCTTAGCCTCATCCTTCTTCTTTTGTGTGCCATACTTACTTCCACCCATGGCCAAGTCTGTGGAGGTGTGCCACTCCACCAGCCATTTATCCAACACCGCATCAATGGCATCATTTGTGGTTGGGTATGGTAAGTCGTACCACTTATGTGTAGGGTCCTTTCATGCCCTGATTGAGATCCGATGGAAATTATATTTGAATTCGGCATAGCTCGCAGGTTAGCATATACCATGGGAAACAATCACGGCTTACAATTGATAGCCATCCTGATATTCATTTTGATCAAGATCTAGAAGATTTTGCTATTTTGAATGTGCTTCGCATCCTTAGTCACACACAGTGAAGCATACTTCATTGCTTTAGGAAGGTCCGGTACGACTGAGGGGAATTGTTGTTCTTCTAGTAGCTCCCATGCTATGAGCACAATCGATAACAAGAGCCACACATAGTGGAACATCTTGTTTTTCTCTTGTGGTTCATGAAAGTTTGCTAGGATCTTGCTGCGAAGGTAGTTTGACCAGTTAAACTGCTCTCCTTCCATGCACTGTTGTGCGAGCGCGACAACAGGTGCTAGCACCTCATCGGCGTGGAACTTCCACATCACCTTTCCTACAAGGATTTGAACTACCACTTTCACATCGGGGACGAAGATGTTGGAGATCGTGTACCCATGCGACTTCTTCACCAATTTGAAATTTTCTTTCATCGATTGTATGAGTGCCAGCTCACCACCCTTGCCACCAAAGATCATAGCTGGATTTTTGCCTATATATAGTAGGTGTGTGATGTGGTGAATCAACATATCAGTGATGGGTATCGACTCCTCTAGCCACAGACACCCATCATGCACCAAGCACAATAGCTGCTTGATGACTAAAACCATCACAAGGGAGTAGTTATAGTGTGGCACCTAGAGCAGGTTGAGTAATCTTGCCTTCTCTACTCCTCTGAGCCACTTTTGCGGCTCCAGTGCAGTCATTACCATATTTGTGTCTATGACATGGCACATCAACTGTTCGGTCGCCAGGTGTAGGAAATTCTCATGGTACACCAAGTCCCATTATTCGGTCTTCAAAATCGGCACTCGTGCCAAACACAGACCATCAAAAGTGATCTCATTTGGTAGCAATGTGGTTTGCAGGGGAGTCTTACTTTCATCAATGTCCTTAGGGACCTTAGACTTAGGCTTGCGTGCAGGTACATACTCTAGCAAACATGTAATAGGGTTTGCACCTTGGGCTTCAAACTCCTCTATTTCCACTCCCACATCCTCATCATCCATGGGGATGTCTTTGATATCCTCCTCTTCTGGCTCTAGGTTTATAGCCTTGCCTCTCTCCTGGGCAGTGGGCTTGGTTGGGTTTCATCTTAGTGACATGTGCACTAGGATGGCAGGCTGCTTTCCCTTCTTATCTTTCATCGTCTCCTTGGTTGGGGTTGTCTTCGGTCTCGACGTTATCAAAGATTTAGGGACCTCTACTAGTACTTCAGCTAATTCTAGGCTAGCTTCTTCGGCTTGTTTCTCCATCTCTTGTGTCAGCTCTTTTACCACTTACTGTGTATTGATAAATTCTGGGGCGATGACATAACACTCTCTATCAGTACTTGCGACATCTCACGCAAGTTCGCAAATGCAGGGGTCTGTTTGAGAGATTCGAAAAACTTTAGGTCCATAAGCGTCTGAGAGATCAACAACTGAATATTTAAAATGCCAAGTGTTTCTTACTGGACAACCGCTTGTAATCTATAAGGCAATTTGATTTCAAATCTGACCATTCCCCCTAAAATTGGTTCATTAATGCCGGATTGGTGACAGATTTTCAAGGATCTAAGCCATAGATTTCGTCTTAAATGTTGGTCGCCCGCTCCATTTGGCCTCACTTCTGTCATCCTTTCATGAATAGTGACTTTAATGGTCACTTTTTAGCCAACCTATGATTTCCTCCTGGGTAGCGCAGCTCCCTCCGCGTTATCGCGAACCCAATGACACGTCCTTGCTTCACACCATCTTCCAATCGTGCAGCTCCCAAACTTGGGCAGTGTAGTTTATAGTCCTGTGCCTCCTTTCAGCTGCCTGGGGCACTAAGATTGTGCTACTTTCATTTATTCACATGGTCAAACTACTAGTGTATGGTTTCAAGCAACTGCCATTCACCTTTCTTGGTAAGGGTTCTCCATTTAACTTGACCAGTTGTACCGCTCCTCCATCAATAATCTCCTTTATAACATAGGGCCCTAACCAGTGCATCCTAAATTTTCTGGGGAATTTATCAAACTTACTATCATACAAAAAAAACCATATCATTTACCTTAAATGTGCACAACTTTATGCGTCAATCAAGCCATGCCTTTTCACATTGTTTTTGGACTTGCTGGTGAAATCCAGCCAAAAATCTTTCTTCTTTGAGCTCATCCAGCTACGCGAGCCTCTCTTCCAGGGCTCCACAATCCATCATACCTATGAGTGCTACTATGTGTAAACTAGGCATGTTGTATTCCATAGGCATTACGGCTTCGACACCATAGACAAGCCTAAAAGGGGTTTTTCCCGTAAACTTCTTGCATGTCGTTTGATAAGCCCACAATGCTGCAGGTATGCGTAGGTCCCAATCACTTCACTGAGCATTGCAAACCTTGGTTAGTGCATTTTCATGCACTTTGTTGAATGCCTCCACTATCCTGTTAGCCTGTGGGTGATAAGGTGTGCTCTTCTGGTGATATACCTGAAATTCCTCTGTTAGTGCGCTGATCGTCTCATTGAGGAAGTGCATACCACAATCATTCATCAAGATCCTTGGACATCCAAATCACGTCAGTACGTGCTCAAAGAGGAACTTCGCAACTGTCGCGCCCATGCAATCCTTCACTGGCTATGCTTCTTCCCAATGAGTTAAATACTCCATCGCAGTGATAATGTACCTTGCTCTTGTCTTCCCTTGTGGCTGAATGGGTCCTACAAAATCTATTGCCGACTTCTCAAAGGGTTGCAACATCATTTGTGGATCCAAAGGCATGTCATCCCTCCATGATGGCCTGCCTATTATTTGACATACATCACATGCCTTTCAATATGCTTTTGAATTCTGATGAAGGGTTGGCCACAACAACCCGACGGCGCGGAGTGATTCGTATACATCTTAAAATGGTCTCATAGCAAGTAGTGTCAGTACTTCTAGAGCGCATACACCATAGCTAGCCCTTGGTGTTTAGTGGTAGAATAATTCTTCTCTGCATTGGATAATCTGCAGCTTGCGAACGAGATAGGGTGGTCCAAGCCTTCTCTGCCATCCTGTGTTAGTACTACCCCCAACACTATACATGACACGTCGACATGTATGTGAAACTCTTTCTTCCAATCCAAGAAGACTAGAATCAACGCGATAACCATATTTTCTTTCAATATATCCAAGCCTTTCTTACAATCATCATTCTAGCAAAACGTGACATCCTTCTTCAACAATTTTTCCATCGGTGTGGTGATCTAGGCATAACTTTTGATAAACTTTCTGTAATATCTCGTATGTCCCAGAGTAGCGTACAACTATTTCACACTACTCGAAACTTCCAAGATTAGTATCACCTTGATCTTTGTGGGGTCTACCATCAGTCCTTATCTGCAAACCACATGTCCCAATAGGTTCCCAAAAGGAACGAAAAATAGAATCTTCTTGAGATTGAGCATGATCTGGTATCTTTGACAGGTATCCAACATCAAGCGCAAGCTTGCTACATGGCTCTTAACTAGCTCAGATACAGTCCAGTCATCAAAATATACCTCCAGGAACTTATGAATAAATTCCTTGAATGCCGCAAAAACCATGCGTGAAAAGATTGTAGGTGCATTCTTCAATCCAAATGGCATTATAGTGTATTGAAAACAACCCCACTCAATTTCGAATGTTGTCTTGCTCCTATCCTCCAGCACGATTTTGATTTGGTGGTACCTAGAGAACCCATCAATGAAGTAATATGCTTCCTGGCCACCTACATTGTCCAACACTTCATCCGTGAATGTTGTCATGAAAGGATCATGCACACAAGCGTCATTTAGTTTTCTAAGATCCACTCATATCCTTATCTCATCCTTCTGCTTCTTCTCTTGCACCACCATTAGGCTTACCCAATCAGATTCTTCCATAGGCTCAATGATTCCTTCCACTAGCATTTTTTCTAGCTCTAAGCAGATCTTCTCCTTGTATTTCAGATTAAGGTGGTAAGGCCTCTGCTTAACTGGATTCGCATTGGGCTTTAACACAATCTTCATCATTCCTAGGTCTTCGATTATTCCTTTCAGATCCATAAACTTGGTAGGGAATAAATCTTGGTATTCATGGAGCAATTCAACAACCTTATCCACCATCGCTTCGTCCCAGTAGTCTCCAATCTTCGCGAATTTAGGTTCTGCCTTTGTACTGATGTTCACTTGTTTTGTTTTTACCAACATGAGTATATCATGGTTCTCAATCTATGGTCCTTGAACCTCATGGTGGCCTTCTGTTTCTGGAATGTTAATCTTCAACAGATCCTCATCCTCTACTTCAGCATTTATATTATAACATTTGAGTGCGTGACTCAGCTGAGTAGCCTATTACACAGTAATTTGTCACCGCCTTCACTCCTGGTCCTTCTACTGTGTCATGTGTCCAAGTCAAACATGCTCATGTTGAACAAATTCTCTCTTATGCTACCAGTTGACCCACTTTCCTAAGTTATCTGCCTCATCGCAACTATGGACTTAATATACACGTTGAAGGGCACTCATAAATAGTCCAGCCGCGCTGCTAGTGTGGAAGTACATCTAATTCCCGTGATGGTCTGATTTCATTCTTCATCATGAAGTTACTTATTGTCTTTAGCGATGATTTGAATGGCTACATTGCTCACTAATGATGCCAGTGCTAAATCCAAGTTATGTACTTGCAATGATCTAGATTAGGCGAATTTGTTCCAACAGTCAGCCTTCTGGATGACTCTAGACCTGGTTGTTGGCATAGTTTGTGTTGCCCTTCCTTATCTGGCGTCAATTGTGATACCTCCCTTGGTGATAAGCTCCCTCTTCCACCTTTCATGGAGACTTCTTGTCCTATTTAAACACTCACCTTTGCTATGATCAGCTAGTTGGTAAATTATTGGATTGAGTAGTGTTGTTAGTGCTTTGATAGATAGCTGGTGTGGGTGTGACTAGTGTGAGAGTGTTGATAGCTTGTGGAAGGTTGTGAAGTGCCCTTGATTTTATGTAAAACTTGTGAGTGAGAGAGAGAGACTTGTATGTTGGGAGATCCATCTCCAAAGAGTGAATGCTTGAAGAACATGTTGGCTGGATCCCTTTGAGAAGGCTTGTGGCATCAAGACTTTGGTTGTAAGCTTACTCTTATTTCATTATTAATGCAATCAATGATGTTTTCCTATGTCTTGTATGTAATTTACTTGATAGCTAATGACTTCTTGACTTTGTGAGTAAATAGATCATTTTTGTTTTCCGGTTACGTGCTTTGTTGTATTTCCCTTGCATTGTTTTAGGTTGATCACTCATTGAGGAGAAGGAAGTAGAAGCTAGAGCAGCGCAACGAAACTCCATCGACCACCAGTTGAGGTAGGCCTCCAAATTTGACTGTTTAAGGAAAGCTATTGTTGATCTGTCCTTGTTTGTGACTAGACCCACTCTAGGGCTAGAGGGGTTGCCTCTATCCACAGAGGGAACACTTTCCTGCATCACAAATTAGCGACTCCGCTGGGGATTCTATCTTGTGTTCTTCTTCTTGTTTGCTCTTGTTTTGATTTTGATTTTGGTCTCTCTTGAGTTTTGGGGATTAATTATCAGTTTCTTGGGTCACCTGGATTGATCTAGGAGGTCCCTCTATTATCTGTTAGATTGGCTGGTTTTTTTTTGGGAGTTTTTTGCTCACTTGCCTTTGTTTTCTCATCATCGTGGAACATAGCTTAATAGTCACACTCTCATTACACTCGCTCTTCTATAAAATCTTGTGCATCGCGGAATAACGTCACATAGTCGCGACGACTCCTGAAATCGGATCATTGTGGGAAAGATGTGTACTTCCATGCTGACATCACCCTGTTGCTACAGCTAGTTGCCTATCAGCGCTAGTTGCTAGTGTTGCACTCGCGACGATACCTATAGAATTGATTTTCTCAATTCTGCCTCCTTAGTTTGCCAATCCTCCTCATCCCTTGTTTTCTTTTGCTTGCTCAGTCATTTGTTTTTCATTGTTTATGGTCAAGGTGCTCTTTCTTTAGCTTTGTTGAATGAATCTTACCTTTTTGTCCATGTGACCCAGTTCATTATTTCAAGTTCCTTGAATCAGTTGTCTTGGTTGCTGGTCTACTCAAGATTCATTTACAACTCTCTTATTGGTTTGATTGAGCCTTCTTCATTCTTTGTTTCTGGTTGATTTTTAGTGATAGTTATTGAACCAGTCTTTGATATTTATTTGATCTCTTTTCACTACCGAACATAGATCATTATTGTTTGGATCAACCAGTTCTTTCACACTTGCTTGTTTGCTTCTTTGAATTCAAAACATTAAAAATTAAAGAATTGCATCCATTTAGTGTGTGAAAGTGACAATGAATTTGCATTTCAAAGTTGCATATTGGAAAGCAAATGATTAAATCTCTCATTAGTAGTACCCATGCACTGTAGGAATTGATGTCTATATGCATTGTGTGATTGCATTAGTTTTCTTGGTTTTCTTGGTTTTCTTGGTTTGGAAATGATCTCTCTACCCTCCCGTAGGTAGGTGTTCATTGAAGTAAAAGGATATTTCATTCATTCTAGCTGCATCCTAGGATTGATGAATACATACGGTAAGGCCTGAAAACTGAAACATAATTCAAGATCAACCTTAAAACAAACTGAATAAATCTAACAATGCATTGGAACATAACGTTCATCACTTAGAGGTCTAGGCTAGAGACGTGCTCCGACATCGTTAAACCTAGTCACTATTGTTTCCACTCAAGGTTGGGTGACTCCTCCTTCTGTGACTCAATAGTGGTCTAGTACGGAATTGTTCTCCCATGTAGCGTCAAGTATATGTTGGGAGACCCCCCTAGGTTATCATCCTTTATCCCTAGGAAGCAGTGTCTGCCACCTTGCAAACCATAATGCACCGAACATAGCATTCACGAAGATTGACTACTGTATGAAAAGTCCTTGGTTTTCATATGACTGCCAAGGTGTATATGTAGTTTTACGGGTTGTTTGGTAAACCTTTTTCCTAGTTTCTCCAGAGTAGTCACTTTCGTTCCTTTTCGAACTCCTTGAAAGAGAAGGTCCATCTAAGCACTTGTCACTTCAAGCTCATTAAATATTCGAATGTGATAGAGTCACCTTTTCATCCTTTTCTCGACTCTTGAAACATGAAAAGGTCAAGTTTTGTTCCTACGTCATAAAATTTACTGCCCATGAAATATTCCTGGTAATAGTTCAAGTTCTTGGTTGTAAAAAGAGTGTTTTTCAGGATCATTCTCGATGGCAACATTCCCTGAGTCTACTGGCCAAGGTCTTCCCCCAGATGGAAATCCTGGTCCGTTTCCTCCATTTGGAAATATCGGTGCTCCGTATATGGCAACATTTTCTTTTCCTCGGTTAACCATTGGTTTGCTCGTATGGTTGTTTTCAACCTTGGTGGTCTCGAGTGTCATGACTCCTATTCCACCATCTCCTTCGTCTGAACCACGACACATTGATTCCAAGGTTGAGCCTGCGCCTTCTTCCCCTGTTTCTTCCTCCTCCTCTCCTCCTTCGCTTGGTGAAAGTTTCACATCTAGTAACGAGGAGATTACAAGGAAGAAGAAGAAGATGAAGAAGAAGAAGAAGTTTGATAAGTGCAAGGCCACCTGTGCAGCTACTACTTCGAATACATCTCAGGTTGGACCACCTCCTGCTCCTCCACGGAAGGCTAAGTTTCCTTATAAATTGTGCAAGGGTGACCATATTCTTTGTGATTGTCCTAGAATTCCTAGGATCTTAGAAGCATGGTCTCACAATCCAGCTCATCCCTCATCATCCTCTGAAGCTCATGGTGATGCTACCCTATCAACTGGCAATGGTAAGAAGAAAGGGAAGATTCGATTCCCCTGTAGGCTATGCGAAGGCAACCATCCCCTTCACCTTTGTCCACTCATGGATGAAGCTTCCACCATTGTGGAAAGTCTTACAACTTCTTCACCTCAACTTCCCATTGGTTATCAGAGGCTTTGTTCAGACCCTCTCCTCGTCAACCAAGAGATTGACTTAGATTCTTCTCTTGTCCGTCCTCCTCTTTCCGAACCTGGCTGTGCTAAGCCTGTTCCAGACCAACCATTGGTCAGAGAGAGTGTCAACTTGGGTTCACCACCTATTGATCACTTTGTTTTGGAAGAGCGTCACGCTCATGTTATTCTCATCTCATCAGATTCTCCTGAGTTCGAAAACGACCCTCCTATCCCTGCTGGTCAAGAGAGTCCTTCTTTAGTTCTTGTAGAGCATGGGGGCAATCATATGATACCCCCACCAAGTAGTTCAGTCGTTTCCTTCGACTAGAGTCATTTGATTGCTTTTCACCTTCCATCCTATGTGTCTTTCCAGATTACAGTACATGCCTATGATAAGGCAGTACCTGGCATTGTCTTAGATGAGGGTGCGTCTGTCAATCTTATGCCTTCCACTATTTGGAAAGCTTTGGGCTCCCCACAACTTGTGCCAGTCACACAGAATCTGTTGGCATTCTATGGAGGAACCTGTCAACCTTTAGGGATCTTTCCAAAGTTTCCTATTACTTTGGTGAGCAAAACCGTCTATATAGACGTCATGGTTGTCCAAGGTGCTTTAGATTTCAGTCTTCTCCTTGGCCGTGACTATATTTATGACACGGGGGCCCTCATCTCTTCACTTTTCTGTGTGGTCTGTTTTCCACATGATGGAAAAGTGGTGACCATCGATCAATTATCGTTCTTTAGTCCCCCGGTGCCTCTTGCGCAGACGTCATCCCCTCTTGGTTCTTGCTCACAAGCAGTACCTTCGTTGCCAAAGGTCAATTATGTGGCTATCCATTCCATATCCTCCTCTGCTAATGATCATGCAGATGGTCTCGTACATCATGTACTAGGGGCATTGGAACCTTATCTATCATTAGTGCCTCATGACATGTATTCTTCCTAGAGTGCATCCCTTCCATCCTGCGAAGACCTCTTCGGAGCCATGTTCTCATATGGCTAATGAAACCGGGTGTCCCGAGGATAGTTCTAATCTTGTGTTGACCTCATTAAAAAATGAAACAAGGTGTCCAAGGATAGCTTGTTCCTGTGTCAACCTCATTAAAAAATGAAACCGGGTGTCATGAGCATAGTTCCTTGTCTTGTGTCAAGCTCGTTGAAAAATGAAACAAGGAGTCTTGAGGAAATTTGTTTTTCCTGTGTCAACCTTGTTAAAAAATGAAACCGGGTGTCACGAGCATAGTTCCTTGTCTTGTGTCAAGCTTGTTGAAAAACAAAACAAGGAGTCCCAAGGATAGTTTGTTCCTGTGTCAACCTCGTTAAACAAGGGTTATGAGGGTAGTTCTTTTACTGTGTGAACCTCATTAAAAAATGAAACAACTCCCTTTCCAAATCGAGTCTTTGATTAAGATCTCATAAAATCCAAGTCGAGCCTTTCCAAGATCTCGAAAGTGAACCTTCATTCCATCCACTTGTTGAATGCAATGAAGCTTGGGAGGCATGCACCTCGATTTGCGTTGTCATGTCGGGGGCATGCGAACTAATAACAAGCATAGTTTTTCATTTCAATCTTGTGTAAACTTGAAACCGAAACCAAGCAGATTTCTCCAAGGTTCAAGCTTGTGTAAAAATGAACCCATACCTGATTTACAGTGCGTGATTGCCATTTTTATCTATTAAATTTTGCTAGATGAGCCTTGGTTGTTTCCTTCCATCGCCACCATCTCTTTGGCTGATCGTATGCTTTCAATTGGTTGTTTTTCCTTTCCTGAGTAACCGCAACGATGAGTGGTTTTATTAGCTAGCCTCTTGACCATTACATGTTTTGAGCAGTTCCACCATTGCCGGAACCAGTTGCTACACTTTAACTACTCATTCCTCTAGGGCGAGTCACCTTTAAGCTCTTTTCTGACTCATAAAATATGAAAAGATTGCCGAGTATTTTTCCCTTTTTGACTCGTTAAAAAGAATAAAAATGGAGGTATGCTTTCAGCTCTTTTCTGACCATTTAAAAATGAAAAGACAACCGAGTTGTCCCTTTCAACTCGTTAAACGAAATAAAAGGCGGTCTTCTTTAAGCTCTTTTCCGACCGTGTAAACATGAAAAGATCGCTGAGATTTCATCATTTCAGGCTCGTTATTGGTTACGAAATGGTGTGGTTTCGATCACTTTTCTACTTTTTCAGGTCGAGGTCACTAATCACAAAAATTACTCCTTGATCGTAATAGTCAAGTGTTTCTTTTGAGTATCATTTTATACTTTTTTCAGGCTCGAGAGACACAAATTTATGAAAAAGGACCCCCCCTGGAGTTTTCTTTTCCATGTCTTTTTCAAACTCCCTAAACATGAAAAAGACTTTGAGTTTTACCTATTTCGGACTCGTTAAACCCTGACGACATTGGAATCGTCACCATGATGAGACTCGAGCTTCTCCTCCCTAGGGCTTGTTAAACTATTACTAGGTTGGATTCGACAGTAGGTTTATAATTGATTGTCTATGGCAGCTAGTCACTCTTGAACATCGACACTGTCGCTTCTTGTTGGGTTGGGATATCCATACATCGTCATTTGGCCTTGCACGGGTTTGGGTTGTCATTTAAGCCTCATTCCATCTAACTCATGTTGTCTTCATTAAGCCTCTGATCCTTTGGTACTGGAATGCTGCCACCCTTCGGAGTCGTGTCGCCGACATGTTCAAGAGTATAATCCTTCTGCAGTTTACATCCCTGCCTCTTCCTCTAATACTCTATTTCACTATCTACCACTTGTTCCTTGTCTCATGTCGTTGATGACGGAAACATTATGGCCCTCCTGTGACGGGTCATCTCCTGTCAACATCAGCTCATTTTCCAGGAGATTGATCTAGAGATCCCTTTTGGTACCTTGGAGCTTGCATGCCTCAATGGCAAGTTCTTCGCACCTGACGATCGACTTACATCATTGTTCGTTGATTGGGTGATTCCACGAGTGTTCGACTTCAACTCGTTCTTCACACTTTGTGGATTGTATTGGATAGTACCTTGAGAACCATTGGCATTATTGGTGGTTTCTCTCACACTTGTTAATTGTTTAAATCATCGACCGGTAATCAAGCGACTTTCTCTCATGCTTGACTTCAGTACCTCTATTCGCATGTTAGAATTTGTACTATGATCGGTTGGATTCAAGACCCTGAACTCATATTACACATGTTCCGGCTGCATGGGTTGGTCTGTGATTACATGACTCATTGATGGATGGCTGCGACCATACCTGTGTCTTCATGGATGGCTACATCCATACCGCGGACCTAGTTCATATGTCTTTTGGATGGCTGTGTCCATGCCTAGACTACATGTATTTCAATATCAGAGATATTGTACTTGCACCTGCAAGTTCTTCCAGATGGTGTTCCAGCTCAGTTGTTTTGTAAAGCATCTCACCCCTCCCACTCTCTTGGGCTTCATACTTTAGGGGGCATATGTTACACACTAATTTGTCACCGCCTTCACTCCCGATCCTTCTACTATGTCATGTTTCCAAGTCAAACATGCTCATGCTGAACAAATGCTCTCTTATGCTCTCTTATGCTGCCAGACCACACCAAGACATCCTTAGGGTGCGGAAACCTAGTTCTAGCACCCACCCCTGCTACCTTGGGCAAGACCTCAGTCTGCGCTCCATGGGCTGTTACCGAAAGGGTCGGTAGCTGCAGGATTTTTTTGGCTAAATAACTCTTCCAAACCTGGGTTAGGCCCATAGCAACCAACAGACAGAACAAATGCACCCACTCAGGTTGGGGCTATTCTCCATAAGCCTGCGTCCATTTGGCCAGGTACGCACGTGGATCATTCTACCTATTGTACTTGTCTGTCAGTTGCATATTAGGCTTCCAAAATCATGTTCTCATCATCCTCCTACATTCGTGCCAATCATCAAAGCTTCCCTTGTGTGTACCCCACCATCTTGCGGGTGTAGCACGCAATGCCCAGTCCAATGCCTGGAAGCGCTGCTTTTCTAGTACCTCCCTTTCAAATGCATCCAAAGAGATATCTACCTCATTTATACCATCATAAATAGGAAGATTTCTTACCTCTGATGACACACATCGCAGCAACCATGTCATCATGTTGCAATTCAACGTATTTACTTCATGTAACGAATTCTGCCAACGTTCTATTTCTTCATTAGAGTCCAAAGTGCAGGAACTCTTATGATCCCATGTAATCATTCCATCTGCAATGGGATTCACCCAATATTGGTATCATGCTATTATCTTATAGATACAATTCCAATCATTGTCACTCTCATAATCATATACAGGTTCAGTATAGCGCGACCTTTCAGTAGGATCGAGGGGTATTATTACGCGCAACGATTTCTTCTCAAATATCATCTTTCAAATCCTTAGATTGATTACCCTGTTCATATCAGTAGCCCAACCCAGGAGCACAGGGTAGGGATTGTTGTCATCCACTATCTATATTACTTAAAAATCCGCCAGCGCGCTTGCTCCTTCAATATCCATGGTCACCCCCTACAGCCACCCCACGGGGATGATTTTCTACTGATTCACAATTCTTAGATGAATCAGAGACCATTGCAGAATAGGTGCCCCCATTCATCCCTAAGTCTGGTTTGGTAGGACATTCGCATTTAAACCCAGATCCAAAATGACTTGATCCATTTCATATTCTCCTATTTGTGCGGTCAGTCTCAGCTCATGCCTCATCCTTGTTTTATGCTTGCCAATCTTTCATATTGTGCGTAGCTCACTTGGCATGGTTCCAACGCATCTATTGATGAATTCTTGTATCCCTTTCATAGCCTTACTGTCACGCAGTAACTTCATACAGGTTTCCAGGAAAGTTGTGAGAATAGAGGGGTCCATCTCTAGCTTAGGCTTATCCTTGCTTCTTGAGGTGGAGGCCTCAGCGAAGCTCTTTTTAGCTTCCATGAAGGCTTCATGAGCACACTCCAAATCAAACTCATCCTCTTTCACCAGGGCTTTGCAAACCCATGTACTGTCTTCTGGCTGTTTCCCCTTGTCATATCCTATCGCGATTCCACTTCTGAGTACTATATTTATTTTGGATCTTCCTCGTGTAGCTTAGATCTCATCATCTGTAGGTTTTGAGTTAGCAGAGGTGGTAGCAGCCCTTTGTCACGTATCCTAGCTATCAGTGTAGCACAATATTCCATTTCATGATCAAACAGTGTGCAATACTTGCACGACAGACGCGTTGGATTAGTGCAATCACGAGCATAGTGTCCTAGTCCTCCGCAATTGTAGCAAATCAACTGTCCTCAACCTCTATCAGGTCCTCCTCTTCCTCGGCCTCGTCCGTGCCCCTGAAATCCTATCCACGACATCCTTGCATTTTGGTCAAGGGGCTGCATTTTGACCTGAACCCTGTAGGCGGCAGTTCTATCCATCATCAATTCGTAGCTCGTACAAGTACACTCATCATGTCCTACTAACCTAAAAAAGTTACAGAACAGCTATTGTGGTGCTTGTACATACTTCTGTAGCAAGTGACAGCTATCCATGGCATGTTTTCCAGCTACATGATAGATAGCACACCATAATGCAAGCTCTGCACTAGGTCATGCTTGAGCTTCCAACCTTAAAGGCATCGATCCTCCTCTTGCAATGTAATTTGCAAAGCCTGGTTAATGGTCTTTGTCATGACCCTGACTTTTGCATTTCAAGCACCATACCTCCTTGCGTACCTCTAGTCGAACTATCCTGTCCTCATTTATACTTTGCATCTCAAGGCACAGATTCTTCAGTTGCGCATGGATTTGCTGATATCCTAGATTAGGTTCTTGCATCGGAGTCTCATGTAGTCTCATGGGAATCTCCAAGGCCTATGCCTGAGTTGTTATCTTTTGCTACGACAACGCACTCCTTAAGTTTGGTAGTAGCAAAGCCACAAACCATTCATGATGTTGTCCATCTGTCAAATTCATGTTGGTTTCACGATTTCTTTGAATCACACAATTGATTGTGCTTCAGATTTAGGCTTGCTAAATTCCCTATTTAGTGTTGCCTAGATATCTGTTACTCCCTCATTCGAGTTATTGTTAGAGTACTTAATATACCAGTTTAGCACGCGATCTTGCAGAGCACTAACGAGTGTCACCTTCTTTATATGATCATCTATAACACCTTGAGCTTCCCATACAGCCCTCAGAATGAACCGGAATTAGTTCGGGTCCTCATTTCCCAAGCCTTTGAACAAAGGCAACTTTACTATATTTTCGATACTGAACTGCGATGGAGGTGGAGGTGGTACGGGTGAAGTTGGAGGCGATGGCAGTGAAGTCGAAGGTGGTGTGGGTGGAGGTGGTATTCAAAGGAATCCTTGTCTTATTAACTAAATAGTACTTCATGGAGAGACCTTCGCTATCCCTTCTTCATCTCTTTGTGGAGGTGAAATCAAGGGGCTATACTCCAGGCCCTGTTTTCCTTCGTTCTTGTAAGTTTTTCCACTTCTCGTAGTCCCGAACATCAAGGTAGCTGCATAACTATTTTTTCACATAACAAAATTTTAATCCAAGTATTCAAATATTTTACATACTTACCTCATGGTCCTCTGAAAAAGCGTTGCTTTGCCTCGCTATAGCTGACTAATGTGTCGACTACGAATTCAATCACAAATCCTCCTATGATGCGATTGATAGTGCGGGTGATCTTATCCTCTGATGCTTCCAACTTTCGCACTAGCTCTAGGGTCCACACAATAGGACTGTCAAGTTTCACCTTCCTTAGTTATCTGCTAGCTTCACGATCCACTCGTATAGCACAATAGGGAAAGAAAAGAATCAAATCTCGTGGATCTATATATACAGGTACTAGTCCAACCATTGTTCCTTTTTCAGTCGTAGGTTTCTGTTCTCCTATGCCACAAATTCATGGATCCTTCTATCCAACCAGTCTCCAGTCTCCTTCTTAGTTGGATTCTAATGATAGGACATCATACATCTCTTATGCAGATTCTGGTTCTGGCAACAAAACCATTTGTTGGCTTGAGGGGGCCTGACCCAGGTTCAACATTATTTAGCGAAACAAATCCCTACACTACTGACCCTTTCAACATCAGCCCGCGAAGCGCAAATTTTAGTCTCACCCGAAGCAGTACGAGGGGATGCTGGAACCAAGTTTCCACACCCTGAGATGGTTGTGATGTCATATGATCTCTTCTATCCCTACCTTCCTGTAGGTGATCTTGCTTTAGGGCTTGTAAGACAAACCCTCTGTTATGTCTTTCAATACCTTCGTGAAAGTACACAATCAACATTCGCGCAGCTCTAACCTATAGCTCAGGTACTTTCATGTTGCTATAGGAATGTGCCATGCAGATTCCTCAATTATCCTAAGTGATTTGCTTATCTTATCAAATACTTGAAGTTATCACCACGTAAGAAAATATTCATGATTGCATTCAATTATTCAATGTATTTACATTCATTCGCACATAATATAAGCATAATAAAGGAAATTCATACACAAAATATCCAAACCCAACAACATAACAAATACACATAAATTGAAAAATAACTCCTTTTATTAATATCTTCCAAGTATTACAAACTCTATTCACCCTGTGCACTCAGCTGCAGACTTCTACCCTAGGCCTTTGTGCACTCAGCTGCAAAGCCTCTACCTATGCTACAACCCAAGACTTAGACTTCTTCCTCTAAAGCTATGACTCTCTTCCTCGTGTCATGCTATTAACTACTTAGAGCTTAGCTCTTTTTATACAATCCCATGGTTCGCAGAACATGGGTAGATCTCTTACAGCCGACTTTACTTTACAAAACTAAGGGCAGACAACCCTTTGTGACATATAATACCTTCGCACTCCATGACCACAAAATGTAGAGTCTTTACAATAATATTACAAAAACTTGACTAAAAAATGGGCTTTTAGCCCCAAAACTGCCCTTGGGGGATCCTGCTCCCAACACATTGTAACATCTTTTGTAGATTAGTCTTGAGTGTATAGGTGCTGCATGCAATCAGTTATCAATACTTGGGAATTACAAACTCATTGGAAGAAAATTCGTAAAAAATAGGGGCCAAATTCCTAAGGATTTTTGCAAGGAAATAGGAGCTCAGGTGGAGGTAGAAATTCACTAAGTCTAGGTTAGAGATTTTCATTGAAAAGAGAGAATGATTATTCACTTGCAGGTTGAGTTCAAAATGAGAAATAAATTGTAATACATTCTCTATTAATTTTATTAATGCAAGAAGGATTAAGGGGTTTTTACCAGTTGGTTTTCCCTTGATAAATTTGTGTACTTGTGTATTTGATTGATGCATGTTTGTTAATGTTCTTCTAAATTGTGAATTAATTTCCACAAAGTAGTATAGTACAACTATGTCTCTTGATTTAGATTAAATTTCTTTAGAAGTTATAATTCTATCACCATATCTCTACATGGTATTAGAGTCAAATTCACATTAGAACAAAAATTTCAAATTTTTTCCTCATAAGGTTCTAATTTGCAACTTTAGTGTTGTAGAATTTCTTCAGATTTAGGATAATGGCCTTCAATGGACTAAAATTAGAGTATTCCTTGGAAGGTAGCTCAAATTTCATAACTTGAAAGGATCAGATGGAGGCAGTGCTTGATAACAATGGATTGTTGGAATATGTCAAGACAGACATTCCAAAACTAGGATCAGTTGATGCCGAGAACCTAGCCCAATGGAAGAAAGATGTATCCAAGGTGAGGAGAATAATCTTGGAGGGACTTCGAGACAATATTGTCTCAAATCTCCATGGAAAATAAATTCCTTTCACAATGTGTAAGGCACTAACTGAGCTATTTGAGAATAACAGTGAGCATAGAAAACTGGCCCTCAAAGAAAAACTTTGAAACATCAAGATGGAGAAGAATGATACTATTCTGTAGTATCTCACCAGATTTACACAAGTTCGGGATGAGCTTGGAGGGTTTGGTGTGAATATTACAAAAGATGACTTGGTGATCCTATCTCTTCTAAGCCTTCCCAAAATTTGGCATAGCTACCAGGACTTGGTGAATAGGAGGGATAAATTACCGAATTAGGAGTGCTTATGGTCATATTTGGTACAATAATAAATCAGGTGAAATACCAGAGATGGAAGTTAATCCAAGGGAGAGGATGAAGAAAAATTTACATTGTTTGGAAAGGGAAAGAATGACAAAGGGAATAAATCTCAAACCAAGCCATAATCTAGCGAAAGGGGCAAGAAGAAATACTTTTCCAAAATAAAAAATGCTTCAATTGACATGAATTCAAGAGTTATGCTACAATATGTCCACATAAAAATTATAGCGAGAAGAACTCAGGAGGAGTAGCATGTGAAGCATTCACTTCACAGTGAGATCAAGACTTCACCCTAATACCATGCATGGATAGCACTATGATGGCGGCTATGTGGTACTTGGACTTAGGTGCCTCGTTCCACATGACAAGGTGTAGATAATTTTTCAATGACCTGGAGGAGAAATATCTCTAGATGCATATTGAGCTTAGGGACAATGAAAGGTATAGTGATATCAGGATTGGTATAGTAACCTTTAAGAGGGTGTTGTGATCCCCTCTTTGCCTAAAATATGTCATGTTTATACTATGCCTTCAGAAGAACCTCATCTCTGCATCATTTTTGGAAAATCATGGAAATGATGTGATCTTCGGTAAAGGGAAAGCCTTTCTAATACACATAGCTATTGGGCAGGTGAAGAAGATCGAGGTTCATGTGAAGAACTTGTATAAAATTGATGTCGAATATTTGTTGCATTAACTAGTTAGGAAGAGAAAGTGTAGAGTCACGATGTTGGTGAACCCTGGCATGGATGATTGACCCATTTGCATCATGGTGCCTTAAAAACTATGCTGCAAATTACCATTGGCCTCCTAAAGGATCACTTGAGTAGCAAGATGTTTGTTGGGATGGGGTCCCCTAGGTTAGTTTTGGGGTTAAAAACCCAAGTTTTGATTTAATTGTTGTAAATTATGCAAAGTCTCTGTGAATTGTGGATGTGGAGCGCGTAGATGATTAGGAGTAAAAATGGTTTTAGCCCCTTGTTTATGTAAACTTGAGTCATCTTTGAGATTGTATAAATATGCTTATCTTCGAGAGTCTAAGGTAGATCATGTTATTAATGGGTGAATAGAAGAGAAGTGTTAGCGTAGATAAGTGGGTCAGATAAGAGAGAAAGGCTTTACAACTGAGTGTGTAGAGGGCTAGGTAGAGTCCACAGCAAAGTGCGTAGAACCCTGCAGCTAAGTGTGTAGGGAAGTTTTGAGTCTGTATTCTAAACTAGAAATCAATAAAGAAGTTGTTTTGGGAGAAATATTGTGTATTGTTGTTTACTTCTGTTTATAACTTATGTTGTGGATGAAATAATATGTTTATGAAATATTGATCTAATGATACTCGATTATATTGAATAATGGTTAGATTATGTATGCAAGAATGTTTATGTAATTCCACGAAGACTTTGATGAATTATCTAATGTTTATTAATAACCTGAGCTTATCTACATGATCCCTAGTTTGGATTAGTTCTATGATGCACGTAAATGGATAAACAGACTGTTAAGGGTTTGCAAATACCAATTGTAGACCTTCGCGAAGGTCTATAGGCTATTCAAAGGGATTTGCAATATCGAGCCCTAAGGGCTTATAGATCTGTGTGAAGGTAGGTCTAGGGCACTAAAAATACATCACACTTGTCTTTGGATGTAGAAACTTAGTTCTTGCATCCCCCCATACTGCTATGGGTGAGACTACAACCTACACTTCATGGGTTGTTGTTAAAAGGGCCAGTAGTGTAGGGATTTGTTGGTTGGTGCAATTAACTTTGAATCAGGGTCAGGACCCCCTAAGCCAAAAAATGGTTCCATTGTTGAGACCAGGATCTTCTTGAAGGAGATGTGTGATGTCGCATCACTGGAATTCAACAAAGAAAGAAATTGAAAAAAGGCTGGATAGAAAATAAGAATCTGCGCCTATGAAAGGAGCAGTGGTTGGATAAATATTTGTATACGGAGATACACGAAATTTTCTTCTATACATTCCCAATCGAATTAAACAAGTGGCTAGCAAAATTGGCAAACGGTCAAGGGAGGTGGAAGCTTGATGGTCCACTAGTGTGGACTCTAGAATTGGTATGACATTTAGAAGCCTCAAAATACAAAATTGCGCAGGTTTTTGATCAATGGCTTGATCGAATTGTAGGAGGATTTGTTACAGAATTCATAGTTGATACCTTAGTTAGCTATAGTGAAGCAGAGCGATGCTTCTTCAAGGGATCACGAGGTAATTATATGAGATCTTTGAATACCTGGATTAAGATGCTTTTGTGTGAAAAACGGGTTATGCCATTTCCTTGATGTTCGGAGCTATGTGAAGTGGAAAAATCTTCAGAGATCGAGAGAAATTAGGTCCTAAATATAGCCCATTAATTGGACCTCCTTCAAGTGGTGACGAGGGAGTGGTACACGCCTCACCGCCGAGTGCTGTCTAGATGATAAGACAAGGTTTTCCCTAGGCACATCATCAATCCACTCAGCCTCCACCTCCACCTCCACCACATAGACCTTCACCCACACCTCCACCACTTTCACCACCATTCAACACGTCAAAAACAATGAAGTTACCAATTTTCAAAGGTATAGGGTGTTGGCTTGATGGGCCCTGACCTAGGTTCAACGTTAGTTAGCCAAGAAAATCCCTACACTACTGGCCCTTTCGGCATCAGTCTATGGAGCACGGATTGAATTATCACCCGAAGCAATATGGGGTGGATGTAGGAACCAATTTTACACACCTTGAGATGTTTGTGATGTCGTTTTTATACCTTAAACCCTTCCTTCGCATAGATCGATAAGCATTTAGGGCTAATTGATGTACTTTCTCTTTCATCTCTTAGAACCTCCACAAAGGTATATGATCATCCTTCATACAACCCTAACTAGTAACTCAGGTACTTATGCACCTTTGTTACTATGTTATTGTATAATTTCCTGAATTATCTTAAGTGTTTGCCAATTTGACCATGCAATTAATATTATCTTCGCGTAAACATATATCCTTATTTGTGTTCATATAACAGATAGAAACATATACATTCACACATCAAATTAGCATTATAACATAAACCTAGAACTTAACATAAAATAATCGCATGCAATACAAAGAGGAAAAATACACAATAATTTCAAAATACTTCTCTTTATTGATGATTCAGATTCCCAATATAGACTCTATCTACCCTGCGCACATAGCTGTAGGGGTTCTCACACTTAGCTGTGGAATTCTACCCTAGGCCTCTGTGCACTCAGTTGTAGAGCCTCTTCCTACGCTAAGACTCTCATTCTTAGTTCTTCATAGACTCAAACTTAGTTAGACTCTTCTTCCCTTAGACTTTTCTAAGACTCCCTTTTTATACAATCCCATGGTCCGTAGACCAAGGGTAGATCTCTAAAGCCAGCATAAGCTATCTAAACTAAGGGCGGAAACCCTTTTTGACTCTTGATATCTTCACACTCCGTGGCCACAAAATGCGGAGACTTTACATTCCTTTATACAAAATTCAGGCTTTCTGCTCCAAACTTAGGATTTTAGTCCCAAAAATGACCCCAGCGGACCTGTTTCCAACAGGTCTCCAACACAAACATGGTGACTCGCCCTTGAGTCACTCGGCTGGTGCAAAGATCTTATCGTGAAGGCCTCCTAGCTCGACTTGGACTATTGTAACTTCAATAGTACACTGTGCTACCACCTGTTTCATCTCCTCAACCAGCTGCTCTATTGTTGGCCTTGTGTCATCTGACTAAATTTTCTATTGAGTCTTCTGCAGACTAGCTAGCTTGCCTTCAATAGTGGCCATAATCAAATAGGCCTCATCCAACCAAGGCTGTAAGCGATCCTTCATCACTGCTTCTTTGTACTAAGTTGCATCTACCTACTCTTTCAAAGCCTTGGCCTCCTGTAGCCTTTCTAGCCTCTGCACAATTGCGACAATGTGCGTCGTCGCTTTAACTTCATCGTAGCACTCATGTAGCTCCCACGCTTATGTTTCAAGCCTCTATATAGTGGGGTCTTCTTGCATGCTGGTGACCACCTCGAGTGACTACCCGAAGAGTGTCATTCAGTCATTTACTGCATTGTCCAATTCTGCTATGAAATTTTTTATTGAGTAGATGTACAGGTTTAGTTCCAACTAGACCTTTGCCAATTCAGTGTGTGCGTCGCATACTCCAATAGTGAGCTTCCGAACTCGTACATCTACTTAGCTTCAGGAATGTCCAGCTTTGGGACATATCTAGATGCCTCAATCATGACCTTAGCCATGCACTGACTCATGTCCATAAGGTATTTCATGAGGTCAATGCCAAATTCTCACTGTATAGCAATCTGGGCGTTGTTGATCTTCTGCTCACTAATTACCTATAATGCGCACTATTCGCGGGCCCACAGTTTCTCGATCATGCCATCCTGCAAAAGGTGAAGCACCTCACTGGGAAGCATGGCCAAGTTAAGTCTAACTCCCTTGAGGGTGGTGACAGTGGGCATGTCATCTTCTATCTCTATATTCAGTGCTCCATCCGGCAACACTATTTCTCAGGATTCCCGTGTGTGCAGCATCCCTGTGGCTTTGGAGGTGCTAGACATCAAACTGTTTGATGTCACACTGGTCTATACCTGTGATGTATGGATCTACAACTCATGCAGACCCATCTAGATAGCACCCAAAGCATGCTACTGATGCTACTCGAATTGTTGCAGTAGTTCCGCTGTGGCATCCCTCACTATATCACCTATGTCATTCAAGTCCCCCTCTGTTAGGGTGATCAGGTTGAGAGACATCTTGCTAGCCTTGGACTTCTTTCATGGCCCTAATTTTTCTGGATCTTTGTTGTGCTTGGTGCAGAATGGAGTCGTCTCTAGGTCCAATCCTCCATGCTTTATCTGTTCGTCCTCTTCCTCTATCTTCAAGGAAGGCGAATTCTAACTCTGGTCAAAGCTGTGCTCCTCTTCCTCCTCTTTTCCACCCATCTACTTCACGACGGCACGTTCTATCTTAGCCTTATCTGACCCACTTTCTTTTCTTCACGGTTAACTATTCCATCTTCAACTTGACTTCTTCCTTCTTTCGCTTTATGAAGAACTTGGTAGATCTCGTTGTCAAGTCCATGGTAGTATGCCAATCTACTAGCCAGTGGTTAAGGAACGCTGTAATCACATCATCCATGGCCAAGTGTGGTAGGTCATGCCACTTTTGTTCAGGATCCTTTCATGCACGTACTGAGACATGATGGAAGTCAGTCTTGAATTCCATGTACCCCTGCAGCTTATCAAAATTAGTTGGTGACAATTGTCCTTGATCCACTGAGGATCCTTCGTAGCCCACAACGAAGCGAACTTCACTGCTTTTGGTAGGTTTGGCACAACCAGAGGAAACTGTCTATCCTCTGGTAGCTCCCACGTAACTAGTACTATGGACAACAGTAGACATGCATAGTGGAATGTCTTACTATGATCCTGTGCCTCGCTGCAGTTCGTGAGGAACTCACTATAGAGGTAGCGCGCCTAGTTAAACTGTATGCCCTCTATGCACTCGGTCACCAAGGCTATCACTGGTGCTAACACTTCATCTACGCGACACTTCCTTGTGACCTTTCTTGCCAAGATTTGCATTGCTACTATGACTGCGAGGTCACAGATACATGTGATGGCATAGCCACGTGACTTCTTTACTAGCTTGAATTTTTCCTTCATCACCTTAGCAAGGGCATGCTCGTCGGCCTTTCCGCCAAACACCATGGCTGGATTTTCTCCTGAGTGCAACAGCCGTGTGATCCTATGGATTAGCATGTCAGTGATGGGCATCGGATCCTCCAGCCACAGACACCCATCATGCACCAAGAACAATAGTTGCTTGATCACGATCATCGTGATGGGCGCACAGTTGTAATGCGACACCCACAACAGGTTTAGCAGGCCTTCTTTGTCCACACCTTTCAGCCACTTCCTTAGCTCCAAAGAAGCCACTCCAGTGTTTTTGTGGAAGACACAGTGCATAAGTTGGTCTGTTGCTAAATGAGGGAAACACTCTGTGTTAGCTAAATTCTAGTCTTCCAATTTTAGAAGGAGGACATGCCCAAAGCGCAATCCCTCAAAGACAATTTGCTCTGGCAGTAGGGGTGTGTGCAGGGTGAGCTTACTCTCATCAATATCCTTCGGCACCTTCATTTTGTCCCTGAATGGAGGAATGTACTCAGGTAGCTTAGAAATGGGGTCAGACCCCTCAACCTCAACATCCTCCATTTCCACCACAATATCCTCATCATCCATGGGGATTTATTCAACCTATTCTTCCAGCTCTAGGTCAACCACCTTGCCCCTTTCTTGCATGGTGGGCTTATCCTTTTGTGGGTTCTTTCTAGGTGATGCATGCAACGACTACAGTGTCGCAACCTACTTTCCTTTCTTGTTCTTCGAGCCCTCCTTGGTCGGGGTAGGCCTTGGCCTTTGCAACCATGGTGACTTAGGTACTTCAACTATTACTTATGTAGTTACAACCTCTGGGATAGCTCCCTCAGCTGCCATGGCTACCCCTGGAACAGCTCCTTTGGCCATCATTTCTTCCCCAACATTTACTGTTTTAGCCGGCATCGACATGATGCTATTCAACAACTCCTATGTCTCCTTTGGAATCTTCTCAAATGCTGAACTCACTATCAAAGCTTCAAAGTTTTCATGGTTCATGTGTGCCTAAGAGCTCAATACCTCAATTCTCAAAATGCCAAGGGTTTTTCGCTAGGCAACCCTTTGTAATTTATAGGCATTTTCGAATTCAAATCTGACTGTTCCCCTCATAATCAGTTCATTAATGCTAGAATTGGCGACATATTTTCAAAGATCTCATCCATAAATTCTGACTTAAATGTGCCCCCTGCTCCATTTGTCCATTTTTTTATCATCAAATCATTAACAGTGACTTTAACGGTCACTTTCCGGCTGTCCTATGTAGTTTTTCCTTTGGAAGCGTAGCTTCCTGTGTTCTTTTGTGGGCTCTGTGACATTTCTTCATTCTGCCAAGTTCCCCAATCATGAAGTTATCTGACCTGGACAGTGCAGTTTATAGTCCTGCGCTTCCTTTCAGTTGCCTTGAGCACTAAGTCTGTGCTTCCCTCATATAGTCACCTAGCTGGATCATTGGTGTATGGCTTCAGTCGCTTGCCATTCACCTTCCCTGGGAATGGTTTTCCATTCAATTTGACTAGCTGAACTGCTTCACCATCAGTAATATCCTTGATGACATACGACCCTAGCTAGTGCATCCTAAATTTCCTTGGAAATTTATCAAATTTTTTGACATATAACAAGACCAAATCATTTACCTTGAAGGTGTGCAGTTTGATGTGTCGATCATGCCATGCATTTTCAAGCTCCTTTTGAACTTGTTGATGAAATCCAACTAGAAATCAGTCCTCCTCAAACTTCGCTAGCTGCACGAGCCTCTCTTCTAGGGCTTAGTGATCTGCCATTCTTGTGAATGACTCTATGCATAGACTAGGTACAATGTATTCCATTGGCATCGCAACTTCTACACCATACACAAGTCTGAAAGGCATTTTTCCAGTCAGCTTCTTGCAAGTCGTTCTGTAGGCCCATAGAACTGCGAGTACGTGCACATCCTAGTAATTTATTTGAGCATTGAAAACCTTCATCAGCATGCTCCCTAGTATCTTATTGAGCTCTTCCACCATCCCATTAACCTACAAATGATAAGGCGTACTTTTCTGATGATACACCTAGAATTCCTTTGTCAATGCGCTGATTGTTTCGTTAAGAAAGTGTCACTCATCAAAATCTTTGGACACCTGAATCCTGTCAGGACATACTCAAAAATAAATTTTTCCACTATCATGCATGTGAAGCCCTTCACAAGTTGTGCCTCTACCCATCTAATCAAATACTCAGTCGCGGTGATGATGTACCATGCACCCGTCTTCTTGTCTGGAGGATGAATTGGTCCCACAAAGTTAATTGTCCATTTTTCGAATGGTTGTAACGTCACCTGCTATATGAGAGGCATCTCATCCCTCCATGAAATCCTACCAGTCCTTTGACATGCATCACATACCCTACAATATGCTTTCGAATCCTTATGTAAGGTTCAACACCACAACCCAGCGTGTAGAATCTTCTGCGTTGTTGCTTTCCCTGCATAATGTCCTCCTGCGGCTCCTCCATGAGCCTCAGCAAGGATGTTGATTCGTTCAAATTCAAGCACATAACATCACAATATTTCTTCTGATCCCATTGTGTACAAGTTCCCTGCAATAATGGAAAAGTTTGTCGCTTGCACTACTAGTTCCTTCTTCTTTTGACTTGTATAACCTTCAGGAGTCATTCCTGTCATCAGGAAGTGGATAATATCTTCAAAGTGACTGTCTGCGATGCGCACTGCAAAGAGTTGTGCATCAGGAAATCCTTCTTCTAAATTAGTAGGTTTCTCTCCACTTTCAATGCATGACAGATGATCAGGTCCTGCATTTAGTCATCGTGGCTTCACAAAAACTTCGAAGTCGTACTCTTGGAACAACAACAGGTACCTATTCCCCCCCCAAACACAGGCTTGTTGACTAGGTACTTCAACGCAGAATGATCCGTATACATCTTAAAGTGTCTGCCCAACAAATAGTGCCTAAACTTCTGGAGTGCATACACCATAGCTAATCCTTCGCGCTCTGTCGTGGAATAGTTTTTCTCCGCTTTAGACAGCTTCCTACTGGCGAACACTATAGGGTGATCCAGTTCTCCCTCACCGACTTGTGTCAGTACGGCTCCCAGCACAATACATGATGCATCCACGTGCACATGAAATTCCTCCTTCCAATCCAAGAAGAATAGGATCAACGTGGTGACCATTTTCTCTTTTAGCACATCCAAGATCTTCTGACATTCATCATTCCAACAGAACATAGCATCCTTTTTCAACAATTTCTCCATAGACACATTGATCTGGGCATAGCTCTTGATGAACATCCTATAGTATCTAGTATGCCCTAGAGTTATGTGCAGCTGTTTCACACTCCTCGACGCCTCCAAGTTGATTATCACTGTGATATTCATAGGGTATACCATCAATCCTTGTTTGCATACCACATGACCTAGCAAAATCCCAAAAGGTACAAAAAACAGATAATTCTTCAGATTGAGCGTGATCTAGTATCTCCTACATGTATCTAGAATCAAGCACAGACTTGCCACATGGCTCTTGACCAATCCAAACACTGTTCAATCGTCAAAGTATACGTCCAAAAATTTATGAATGAATTCTTTGAATGCCGCAATGACTACACGCGAAAAGATCACTGGCACATTCTTCAGTCCAAAAGGCATTACGATGTATTGAAAACATCTCCATTCAGTCGTGAAGGTCATCTTGCTTCTATCCTTAGGTACGATTTTGGTCTGATGGTACCCAGAGAACCCATCAGTGAAAGAGTATGCTTCTTGGCCACTTACATTATCCAGGACCTCGTTGATGAATGTGGCTGGGAAAGGATTATGCATATAAGCGTCATTCAATTTCCTGAGATCTACACATATCCTTATTTCTTCCTTCTGTTTTTTTTCCTGAACCTCTATTAGGCTTACCCAATCAGATTCGTCCACTAGTTCAATAATACCTACCACGAGCATCTTATATAACTTAACACAAACCCTTTCCTTATACTTCAGGTTGAGGTGGTACGGTCTTTGTTTCCCAGGTTTCGTGTTTGGCTTTAGGGTGATCTTAATGACACCTAGGTCTCCTGTTATCCCTTTCATATTGGAAAACTTTGTGGGGAATAAGTCCTAATATTCGCGGAGCAGTTCGGCGACCTTATCTAATGTCACATTGTCCTAATAGTTCCCAATATTGGCAAACTTTAATTTTTCCTCCATGCCAATGTTCACCTACCTAATCTTGAGCAGCTCAATTATGTCTGGGTTCTCTAGTTGTGGTCCTTCAACTCCGTGATGACCTTCAGTCTCAGGTATATTAATCTTTCTCAGGTTTTGTCTTCTTCTTTCGTTGTTACATTATAACATTCTAGCAAGTGGTTCAGCTGGGTAGTCCAATCAGGTTGAATCAGGTCTAGAGGATCCTGTGGTATCCTAAAGATGGCTATCTTAACTTCCTGCAACACTTCATTGATGGACACAAATCCATCCTCAAAACTAAAATTCATCAGAAATCCTTGGTGTAAAACATCCCATTGTTCAGTGCCATGATGAAGTTCTGTCTCCAAGTACCAATTCATTGGTATAACCTCAAAAGTATGACAAAATAGATGGACCGACTATAGTTGAGCCTCCTCTCTATATGCTTCAATCCATTTGGCCAAATGATCATGCGGATCATTCCTCCTGTCATACTTTTCTGTTACTCATACCTTCGGGTGGCCAAAGCATATCCTCATCATCCTCCTATATTCACGCCAATCATCAAAACTACCCTTGTGTGTACCCCACCATATTGCAAGTGTAGCACACAGTGCCCAATCGAATGCCTGGAAGCAATGATTCTCAGGTACTTCCCTTTTGAATGCATCCAAAAAGAAATCAATGTTAGTTAACCCATCATGGTGAGGCAGATTCCTTACCTCTTATGATACGCAGTGCAACGACTTGGTCATGATATTACAATGCAACGTAGATACTTCATGAAGTTGGATCTACCAATGCTCTAGTTCTTCGTCTGAATCTAATGTGCAGGAGCTCTCATGGTCCCATGCAATACATTCATTTGTTGTCATATTCACCCAATCTTGGTCTTGCGCTATTATCTTATAAATATGGTCCAAATGGTAATCACTTTCATAATCATGGACTGGTTCTGTATAGCACGGTCCTTCTGCAGGATCTAGTGGTACCACTACGTGAAGCGATTTCTTTTCAAATATCATCTTTCTCTTCTTCAGGTTGATTACCCCATTCATATAAGTGGCCCAATCAATCCCAAGGAGCACAAGGTAGGGATTTCTATCATCCACAATCTATATTAATTAAAAATTTTACAGTGCACTGGCGCCTTCAATGTCAACTGTTACCCCTTGCAGCCTCTCCATTGGGATGGTTTTTTGTTGATTCCACATCCTTAACTAGATCAGAGACCATTGGAGCATAGGTCTTCCCATTCTTTCCCATGTTTTGTTTTTGCAAAAAATTCATGTCGAACCCCAGATCCAAGATAACTTGGTCCATTTCATATTCCACTATGTGTGGTGAGTCTCATCTCATGTCCAGTCCTCACCTTATGCTTACCAAGATTTCTAACTACACGCGGTTCGCCAGTAGCACTATCCTTGTGTTGGCTTGATGGGCCTTGACCTAGCTTCATCGTTAGGCAGCCAAGCAAATCCCTACACTTTTGGCCCTTTCAGCATCAGTCCGAGGAGCGCAGGCTGAAGTCTCACCCGAAGCAGTATGGGGGGATGTAGGAACCAAGTTTCTGCACCCTAAGATGGTTGTGATGTCAGTTTTCTACCTGAATCCTACTTCATGCAGATTGATAAGCCTTTAGGGCTTATCGAAGTATTTCCTCCTCTGTCTTTTAGGACCTCCGCAAAGGTATCTGATTGTCCTGTGTGCAACCCTAAACAACGATTCAGGCACTTACGCACCTCTATAACTACGTTACTGTCCTACTTCTCAAATTATCTTAAGTATTAGTTACTTTACCATGCTTTTAAAATTATCCTTGCATAAACATATATAATCACTTGCAATCAAATAGAAGATAGGAATAGATACATTCACGTATTAAATTAGCATTATAATGTAACCTCAGAACTTAGCATATCATAATCAGATGAAATAGCAAGAACATAAAACACAGTGATTTACAACACTTCTCTTTATTTATGCTTCAATTTACCTATACAACCTCTATCCACCCTGCACAGACAACTGCAAGGGTCCGCCCACTCAGCTGTAGACTTCCACCCTAGGCCTCTGTGCACTTAGTTGCAAAGCCTCTTCCTATGCTAAGACTCTCACTCTTAGCTCTCCCAAAACTTACCAATGACTCATGACTTCTTACCGACTACGTAGATCTTCTAATACTTCCCTTTTTATACAATCCCATGGTCAATGGACCAGGGGTAGATCTCAAAATTGACACAACTTATCTAGACTAAGGGCTGAAAACCCTTTTAACTTTAGACATATTTTGTGCTCCACGAAAAAAAAATGCGGATACTTTAAATTTATTTACACAAAATTCGATCCTTCTACCCCAAAACTTGGGTTTTCAACCCAAAATTGACCCCTAGGGGACCAATTCCTAATAGGACCCTAACACAAACATGGTGACTCACCCTCCAGTCACTCGGCTAGTGCAGAGATCTTATCGCGTAGACTTCCCAACTCAACCTAAACAACTACTACCTTGAAAACACATTATGTTGTTGCCTGCTTTAGTTCTTCAACCAATTGTTCTATCACTGGCCTTGTGCTAGCAGTCTGTAGCTTCTATTGAGTCTCCTGCAAACTGGCTAACTTTCCTTTAATGGTGGTCATGATCTCATAGGCCTCATCTAACCAAGGCTTCAAATGAGCCTTCAACACGACTTCCTTGTGCTGCACTACTTCTACATGTTCCTTTAGTGCCTTGGCCTCCTACAGCTTTGTGAGCCTTTGCGTGTGTTATCTCAAAATCAAGTCCTGATAGGCTGCTGGTCAGGTTGACTCTAAGTAACTGTTTCAAACCAATCTTTTGACTAAGGCTTAGCCTCCTTAGCCTGAGAGGGCTCTCTCAAAAGGGTTATTGATTTTGACTAATAGTAAGATGGCTAACTCTTGTGGAATAACATTGACAAATATGAATGGAGGAAAAAAATTTAGCAACTATCCATTGGGCTTATGGAGTCAACATCATTTCAGTATAACAATGGTATTCAACTTACATAGAAGTCAGGGAATTCAACATTCAACACATTCAGAACATACCAAGAAGATATGGGACCACACAGTCTATGAATGTATACAGGAAGTCAGAGCACATTCAGTGAATTCTTAGTGATTATACATTCATACCACTGCAAATATTAGGAAAAGAATAACACAACATATTCTGAAACATCAAATCCCTCATGAATCCTGAGAAGCAAATCTAAACTTGTATTACTAAAAGAGTCTTTACATAAGCCAAATATCAGAGCTTTTCAATAAATTTCCAACCCTTTGTACATTGCTCTTTCTCTTATTTATAGAGCTCTTCTACCTGACTGAGATTACTCTTCTAGCATGAGGTAAATTCGAATTCCCCTTGCTATGATGACACCTATTAACATTTAAAACTAACTAATAAATACAACTGACTGCTAACTAGCAGTTTTAGAGACCTAAGACAATTAGGATTCTATCTCTTCATCATGATTACAACAACCTTATCTAAACATTTAAAACATTCTTTGACACCTAAGAATCCATGAAGTCGAACTTGATGAAGCCTCCCACGTGGTCATCTGACTGCTGAAGACAAACCCTAGAAATTAGGGAACATGTTTCCCTGTTTTTAGGTTTAGGATCCCTGAAAATGGCACGTGGGACAGAGCCTTTATATCCTCATCCATGACACATTTTTCGAAAATGAAGGAGGTTTTTGTAGTCCAATATGTCTAGAACAAAAACCTCTCTTGTTTTTTTAAACTACTTCTCCACCTATCCAGAATCGATCCTTGATGTTCCTAGAAACTAGGAGACTGTCCCTTGCTCTGTTCTGGCTGAAAGATGGGTCTTGGGACAGAGCTCATAACTTCTTCCAAAAACCGTATTTAGAAAAAATGAAGGAGGCTTTTTTGAATCACGCCGTGATGAACAAAAACCTCTATTTTATTTTTGAAATACCTTTCCTACTGCCCAGAAGACATCTTTGAAAAACAAGTGTTAAACAGGAAAAGTCTGTTTGTGAAAAACTGCACCTACATCAGTTTCGTAGTGCAACTTTGGTATTTAATTTCTCCCAGATCATAATGAATTTGAATAAAAGGAAAGATTTTTTTATAGTGTAGAATGTTAGGAAGAAAAACCGCTTTCATTTTGCAAAATGGAGTTCTCAGCTGCTCAGGAACGCTTCTGTAAGTTAACTAGTAAAAACAGTTTTTCTGCTAAAACAGGCTGCTACAGGGGTTTCGTAGCGCGCTACGAAAAAACTTAGAGTGAGTTTTTAACTATGAAAACCTTGACACAAGTTTGAAATGTGGAATGTTAGGTGATGTGGGACCAGTGATGGGCAAGAACGGAGTGTTGGCCCTATTTGACCATACCAACAAGACTCTTTTATAGATCTTAGACACGGAAACAACCATGGAAAGAATAGACCAAGACTAACATGAATCCTTTGGAATCAAACTGATGTCAAAACACATGGTGAGGCTTTTAGGACATGGAATGAGGCTATGAACTTTATTGAATATGGACATGAGACTCTAACTCTATGAATTAGACTCTAAAACATAAAAATGACTTCACCATGACTTGACCATGACTGATACAAGAATTGAGAAACCATGTAAGTTGTCCAAATTCTTTAAGGAAGTTTTACAGTGATAACAGCGTGATGAAAATAGTTCGTGCTATTGCCTTAACCTTGTCGTAGTGCTACTACAATTCCCATGCTTCTGTCTCTAACCTCTGTACATTGGGGTCCTCTTGTAGGCTAGTGAGGACTACCCAAAAAGTGTTGTGCAGTTCATCACTGCACCTACTACTATTGTTACCACATCTGTCATAACAGTCGCATGCTGCTCCCTAACTTCTAGCAGAGTCAAAGGTTGGGCCTTCCATTGCAACTCCACAATCTTGAGATTAAGCTCTAGCTGAACCTTGGCCAACTCAATGCATGCTTTGCGCACTCCTGCAATGAGTTTTTGAACCCACATATCGACTGGCTTAGCCTTGGGGATGTCTAGCTCTGAGACACTCTAGCATGATTCATCTACAACCTTAATGAGGTGGTGGTTCTTGTTGTATAGGTAAATCCCCTCTATGGATAGAGGCAATCCCACTAGCCTAAATGGGTTCAAGAAACAATCAAACAACGCTAACACACAGGTTCCTAATTGAAAAGTAAAGGCCAATGATGAGAGCCTACCTTGAATCCAATGCTAGTATTCGTAGAAGAGTCGTCGCTTCCATTCTTTTGCTTCAGCTGGTCACAATCCTCATGATCCCCGTGAATAGACACCTACACATGCAAAGAACAAGACAAATACAAGCATAAAATCCAAGAAATGCAACTATGTATCAGTCAGAAAGGATACAACTCAAACATCATTATAAAGACACATGAATGGAACCATAATGATAGTCGTCTATTATTATTTATAAACAAAAGAGAATACAACCAAGTTCTGACGTCAAATCCTCCTTTGGTTGGGTGATTAGCAACACATGCCTTGCAAAGCTTGTAGGGGATGGGGAACAAGCCTCTCTCTCCTTGATTACTTGGACATGGATCTCCTCCTTAAATATATAGCCTTATGGGGATGATCAAGGCCTCTTGTAACATGAGCTTAGCAATTCTCATACTTTGAGACTTAGATTTGGGAGCTTGAAAAGTAGAATTACTAACTAGCTTGTCAAAGGGAAAAGAACAAGCTTATATAGAGGTAGGAGGAGTAGATAAGACCATCCACCAGATTCATGGGATTGCCCTTATCATTAGGAAGCTTCCATGAGAGGGGGAGAACTACTTCTCCTTGGGAAGATATGAAGCAACTGACAACTAAACTAGAATCAGTTCATGGATAGGTTAGAAGGAACCTTCGAAGTTTGTTTGTTAAAAAACATTACCAACTGTTGGCTCTAGTGCACTCTGACACAGAGCGCCAGCTGGCGCGCCCTCTTTGGAGGATTTCCCCCATTGGTGCGAGTGATACACTGTGGAACAGTGCCAATGGAAAAAGGGCTATATTTATGGGTATTTTGCAAAAGGTGTCTTCAGGGCATATGGAGTACATACTCAAGGTGATACAATGCAGGTCTTTTCAGGTTGTCACTTCTCAAAGGTCTTGGAATAGGTCCTCCAATGTATGGGAGAAGGGGTAACAGGGACGGTGACAAGATACTGTGTAACAGATGCCCCCTAAAGCATGAAGCCTGGGAGAGAGAGGGGTGAAGTGCTTTACAAGAACATGGTTGACTGAAAACACGACCGCTGGAGAACCTGCACGAAGGACAACTAATATCTCAAATACATGATGTACATGGTATGGGCGCAGCCATCCATCACAGAGTACATAAAAATCTAGATCCAAGGTATGGACCCAGCCATCCAGTGAGGATCGATGAATAGACTCAGGCATGGTCGCAGCCATCCAGTGAATGAGTCATGTAGTGATGATAATAATCCATAAAATGCAACCTGGATCTCAACAAACAAAATCCAGGGTCTTGTGCTCCATCTCGACCGGAACAAAGTACAAGTTCAAGCATGCGAATATGGGAGTCGAAGTCAAACATGCGAGAACATCTTCTCACTATTAGTCAATGATGAAAACTATTAACAGACGCGAGAGGTACCACCAATAATGACAATGGTCCTCAAGGTAGTATAGGTACAATCCACGGCGTGTGAATTAGTGAGCCGGTGTCAAACACCCATAGAATCATATGATCGGAGGCCAATAATGAAAAACTCATGTCGAACACGAAGAACCTGCCATTGAGGCATGCAGGCTCCAAGGTACCTGAAGGGAGTCTCTAAGTCAACTTCTTGGATAATGAGCTGAAGTCGACAGGAAGTGACCTTGATCAAAGGTGGGCCATAATGTTTCCCACATCGTCGACACGAGACAGAGAAGGATAAAATGTTTTGTGTGAGGTATCAGAGGGAGGTTGAGTATTCTGCAGAGGTCAACTTCTCTTGAACATTTCGGCGGCACGACAGTGGACTTGGCAGTATTTGACATCAAATGATCAGGGGTCATGATGAAAAGATGATGAGCAAGTATCTTCCAGGAAGCAAGTGTAAAATAAGATGAGATGCCCCCACCCAGACACGAATGCAGACAAGTGCCATGTTCAAGAGCGACATACTACCGACACGACGATGATTACAGTTCCTTTATTCCCTCACCATTTCTGGTGAGTACCCCGGTTATTTTTGGATGACAAGCTTGACGGTGATAGCATATGCTTGGGAGGCGTCATTTCGACGGAATCCGATGTCATTAAGTTTAAATGAGTCTGAAAAAGGAAGAACTTGGCGTCTTTTCATGTTTAGAGAGTTTGAAAAGACAGCGAAAAGGAAACTCCAGGGGTGTCCTTTTTCATAAAGTTGTGTCTCTCGAGCCCAAAAAAGTATAAAACCATGCTCGAAAGAACCGCCTGATCATTATGATCGAGGAGTACTTTTCATAAGTAGTGGTTCGGATCTGAAAAAGTAAAAAAGCGATCAAAACCACGTCGCTTCGTGACCGTTAACGAACTGGAAATGACAAGGGTCCGACAATCTTTTCGTTTTTAAACGGTTGGAAAAGGGTTTAAAGACAACCGCCTCTCATTATCATTTAACGAGTTGAGAGGACCAACTCGGCATTCTTTTCACATTTAGAGAGTCAAAAAAAAGAAAAAGATGACTCCAAAGTGACTTTTTCGTGTGTTTACCGAGTCCGAAAAAGTATAAAATACAACTAGTTTCGTCGCCAAGGCTGCATAAACGCCTGTCGCTTTGGAGAGCAACATTAGGGCTTTTTGGAGTGCGACCTTCAGTTGGCGATTGCGACAAATCCAGTGGACCATTTGGAGCGCTGTCAGTGTCAGGTAAGAGGTCTTGTCCTTAGCTCCATTTCCATCCGTTTAGAATTTGTTTTAAGTTGCTTTTTCATCCCCTATAAGGAGGATTTTAATTTTAGGGGTTGCACCCAATGGCGCGAGTTTTGGGAACGAACCCGTGCCAATGGGGCAATTTTCCCATAGGGCACGCGCCCATGGACGCGACTGTTTTAGAAACAGTCGCGCCAACGGCCGCACGGACTTTTAGGCAAACTTTTAACAAATTTAAACCCTTTTTTCTGCAATTTCAAGTTATGTAAGAGTCTAATTCATGGTTTTGGACTTGTGTTTGCAGGGAAATACACAAAGATGGTGATTGTGTGGAAAGAACGGGAACATGACCAAGTAGACCCATTGGCCTTAGCAGATGAGGACTGCATGGAGGCACTTAGAGCATGTGGGCTCAAGAAATTTTTCATGCTATCCTATTTGCGAGCTCAGCTAGAGCTTTTACAGTATTTGGTCGACTTGTGGGACGTACAGGAACAGGTGTTCCGAATACGGGACCAAGTGTTGGAGTTAGACGTATCTGATGTCTACTTCCTCATTGGATTGCCACGACGAGGGCCGGTACCTCAATTGACCGGTAGTAGACCATCTGGAGAGAAGATGGAAGAGGTGAAGGCCCGAGTTTGTCCAGGTGCTAGATACGGGCAGGGTAGCTCGAAGGTGGACATCCCCACCGTTCCGAACTTGACCCTGAGAGCATTGTTGTTTACCATCACACGAGCTATGGGGGCACAGGTGCCCCATGAGGCTACGAAGAACCATTTGATCCTGGCGATAGAGTGCCTTAGTCCGACGATCTTCAATTGGGCATCAGCAGTGACGACCAATATGAAGAGGCAGTTGACCAAAGCCAAGCAGGGCAAGCTGCAGTAGTTCCGATATGGCTCCATCTTGGTGACATTCTTCTTGGAATGCTTGCCAAGCTTCCAGGGCCAAGGGGCCTTTGTCGCAGACCCAGCACCTCGAGAGCCGAGGATGGCTCGATGGGCAGCACTGATGCCAAGGGGTGGTGGCGGTTAGCAGATGTCTTTTAGACCTGAGTTTTTTGGGTGGCTTCGCCGCCAACTGATAGTGGTGGAGGACTAGCCATATGCGGGGACAAAATTCACCAGAGGCCCTAACCTTCCCCTGCCAGAGGGAGAGGATTGGGATGAGGAGATTGGTATGTCCTCATTTTTTGATTTTGTGTTTTTATGATTTTTTTTGTTAATACATGCTTGTCCTAATGACCTTTATATGCATATGCAGATGTCGGCCCAGAGCATCCAGCTAGCATGTCTCCCATTGCGAGGAGACACCCAGTAGCAGTAGCAGCAGCAGCAGATCCTCAGGAGGAGGGCAGTGACAGAGGGGAGCTTATTCAGAACCTCGAGGCTATCACTCGAGGGATTCCAGATTACGGTCAGCTAGCGGATGTCCCGCTAGCATACCAGAGGCACACAATGGGGGTGCCAACTCGCATCCACCAGCTCCTGAGGCATTTAGTGCGGGTGGTGGTGTGCTACCATGAGCACCACCGAGACTAGATATCTAGGCTTTTCTTTTCATGCATATTTTTTGAGAGACATGTTGTCTCCGGATGTACTCAGACAAACATGTATTATTTTTTGATGATGCACGCGATGGAACATTTTGGACACACACATATATATATGCATATGTTTTATGGTTTGTTGTACTTTATGCTTCTTGTGTTATGTTGAATTACATGTTATGCAAATGCCTGTCCAACACATAATTAGCTAATGCATCGGTTAACGTATTAAGTCGTCTTGGAATATGTTGATAAGTAATGAAATCAAAATCCCTTTCTAATAACTTAACACGTAAATACAACCTTAAAATCCGATGATCTCTGATGGAATAATGCCCGTTGAGTTGGTGGACAACAAGCTGAGAGTCCAAGTTCACAACCAATGTTCGAATGCCGAGGTTAATCGCCTCAGCTAATAATTAAATCGCAGCACTATATTCAGCAACATTGTTCGTTGTACAACCTAGACAAACCCCCTGAATGCCTACTAACTCACCATGAGGATCGTAGATCACCCATGCCGCAAATGACAAGTTGTGAGTACTGCGGGAAGCACCATCAGCGAAACCAACGTAAGGCGATCCAAACATCTATCCAAGAAGAAAAAAGACACAATAAGCGGAAATCATTCCGACACACCAAGAAAAAAAGATATGAAAACATGCACACACAACACACTTGCTGAAAGCACACGTATATACAAAAAGAGAGTGCCTAGACTCATGCATAGTATTTTTCTAGATAAAGCCCATTTTGGGGCTTATCCAGGGGATTTCCTTCATAATCAATAAGCTCGTAGGCTCCTTTTTGCAAAAATCTTTTCACAATGTAGGGCCCGTGCCACATAGGCTCGAATTTTCCTTCCCCCAGCTTATCGTTAGCTTGATCATAGAGTAGTACTAAGTCTCCCTCAATGAAAGAGCAGGGGTTAACAATATTATTGAAGTGAGTTTTCACTCTCTTCTTCTGAGCTTCAATAGCTAAGGAGGCTAGACGATGAGTCTCGTCTAGCCGCTCTAAGTAAATAAGACACTCTTCTACTGGAGTAGTATCAGTGAGCAATTCGACGACTATCTTTAATGAAGGAATCTCACACTCAATAGGAAGGGTAGCCTCCAGTCCGTAAACTAACTGAAAGGGATTGAAACCAGTGACGTCCTTCACGGAGGTACAGTAGGCCCACAAAGCAGAGAACAACATCAGATGCCAATTGGACTTATGCATGCCAACAATTCATTGAAGCATCGTGACCAAAACCTTGTTCACGGCTTCCACTTGACCATTTGCCTGAGGATAGTACGGGGTCGAACTATCATGCCTGAGGCCCAACTGGGTTGTTAACTCGGTCATCATGTGATTACAAAAATGCTTTCCGTGATCAGTGACGATGGCTTGGGGTACTCCGAACCGCGAAATAACATGGCTGAACAAGAACTGTGTCGTGGTGTGACCGTCTTCAGACAATGTAGGCATCGCCTCGACCCATTTTGTGAAATAATCAACAACAACGATGATGTACCCATGCCCCTGGCTAAGTGAGGGTTATAGGTCATATAATTGATGCCCCATTTGGCAAAAGGGCCGACGGTTACAACGAGGTGCAGTGGAGCAGGGGGTGCATGCATCTTCCATTGGTAGATTTGGCACTCATGACATGAACGGATGGAAAGAATGCAATCCTTGAAAATGGAGGGCCAAAAATAGCCAGCACGGAGGATTTTCTGTGCAGTGACATATCCAGACATGTGACCACCACAAACACTAGAGTGGCAGTCATTCAAAACTCTATCTGCTTCTTCGAAAGTCAAGCATCGGTGAAGAACAGAATCAACGCCGAGACGGTACAGGGTGTCCCCTACGATGAGATATGGTTGGGCTTGATGTCGGATCCGTCGGCGAGCATCCTTGGAGATCTCGGGATGGAAGGAGGATGTCTGCAAGTAGACAATAATATCCCCATACCAGGGAGCGAGGGTGCTAATGAGGAAGAGAGTTTCGTCTGGAATGGAATCCTCTAACTGAGAGGAGGCAACAGTAGATGGCAAAGAACACAAAAGTTCAGCAAAGACAAGTGATTTCTTAGACTTGGCAGCAGTAAATTCCAAGTCAAACTCTTGGAGGATGACTATCCACTTTGAGTATTTGCCCCCCCAGCAACTGACGTGACAAAATGTAAGTCATAGGGTTGCAATCAGAGATCACTGTCATGGTACACAACAAGATGTAATGACGGAAGCGTTGAATAGTGCAAACAGCAGCTAGGGCCAACTTCTTGACATAAGCATATCGAGATTTCGTGTCTAACAAATTGTGGCTAAGGTAATAAATAATGTGTTCAGTGCCATAATCGTAATCCTGAACCAGAACCATGCCGATGGTGGTATCAGCAACAGCCAGATACAACGTGTAATCGTGATGATAATTCGGAGGCCACAACAAAGGGACGAAAACCAAAAGATTTTTAAGATGTGCAAAAGACTCTTCAGCTATGGCATCCCATCAAAACGGGGTGTCGCGCTTGAGTAACCGCGTGAAACCTTTTGCCACCTCGGCATAATTTGGGATAAATCGTCATAAGAATTTTGCTTTGCCCTGCAAACTCTGCAGTTGCCGCAAAGAAGTAGGGGGAGGAAGATTCAAAATGGCTTCGACTTTAAGGGGATCCAAACAGATGCCCTCTCGAGAGACGATAAACCTGAGAAGTCAACCAGATTCTACGCAGAAGACACATTTATGTGGATTTAAGTCAAATATTGTAGTGTCAACAGCGGAGAAAAATTTCGCGGAGATGTGACAGACGGTCTTGGTGCTTAGCGGAATGAGCAGGAAGGTCATCCAGATAAGGGTGTACGATGTGCCAGATATCATGAAAGGCGTAAGACATCGCACGTTGAAAAGTGGCACCGACATTCTTAAGACGGAAAGGGAGCTTTCTATATGCGAAAGTACCCCATGGATAGATAAAGGCCATCTTGTGTTGATCTGCAGGCGCGATATTAATCTGGTTGTAGCCAGAAAAGCCATCCATGAACGAATATATATCACTCCCAGCACACTCATCAATGAGCTGGTCAATGAAAGGTGTGGGGTAGTTATCTTTCGGGCAGGCTCGGTTAATATCGCGATAATCGACACAGACGCGGATAGTACCCTGCTTTTTATCCACAGGGACAATGTTAGAGACCCAATCTGTGAGTGGGATAGGCTAAATGAAACCAGCTTTAAGAAGGTTTTCAACTTCTGCTTTGATTGTCGCAGCCTTGTGGGGGTGCATAGGGTGTAAACGCTGACAAACAGGTTTAGCTCCTGGATACGTAGGTATCTCATGCACTACAATGTTTGGATCAATGCCGGGCATCTCTTCATAAGACCATGCAAAGACGTCATGGAACTTGCGAAAAAGAGCTATATAGATTTGAATTTCCTAAGGAGTGCAAGTGACTCCTATGTAAATGTGCTCGACAATCCCTGTTGTTACACTGAAATTTGTCACCATGACTATCCGCAATTAATATGGCTCCATCAATAGTCATATTATCCTCCTCGTCAAGCCTTATACCTCTGTTCTTCATGTCAAACTTCAAAAAAGAGAGAAAGTCATTAAAAATCATGTTTATCTCTAGGTACGCAGGTTCTCTCTACCTTGCCTGTGTGTACGCATCCCAAGCTCATTGTACCTACGTACTTATACGCTCTGTAAGTCAAGGGATGGGTGCGTACTCCTGTAAAGGTCAAAAGGCGCGAGTTTCATCTTAAAAAAGTTACTTGTGGTCACTTCTAGAGCTTTCTAGAAGAGTGTTTGACGTGTATTGAGCGCCTCCAGATGGTTCATGCATCCCTATGATAGAGGAACTTATCCCATCAAGAGAGGAGCTACCCCATCCAAAAGAGGGAGTATCCCATTGATGTTGGAACTGAATAACTTCCTCTAGAACACTATACATACAGGCATTGGGCCAAAGGAGGGGAGGTTGAAAGCTGAACATTCCAAAGGGTAGATGCTGCTGGAATTAGGACTTCCTTTTAGAAGCTTGTGAGGAGAGATTACCATCCTTTCTTGTTTCATTTGAAAGTGGGTGAGCTTGTCAAAGTAGAGGAAAACTCTTGCTGGACCCTGGGAGGAACTTGCACAACACCAAGGCTCAGGTTGTAATGGTTTCTTTTTTGTTTCCTTAATACAAATAAGTCCATTCTTCTCAATGAATTGTTGTTAATGAATTGTTTCATATACTCCTTGGTCTATATAATATGTTTTGTTTTATGAGATATTCAGGTGTTATGTAATCATTTGATTGTTAGTGTATGCAGGTTTCGAAGTGAAAGAGGAGCTCATCTAGATCGACGAGGCTAGACTACTACAACAGCGTTGGACTTCAGGTAGAATCGAAAAACACTTGGTTTCTCATATGATAATGCATGTTTAGAGAAGGATTGCTCTTAATTGTCTTGTTTGTCACTAGAGAGTCTTAGACTCCTAGGGAGGTTAGTTTTGTCAGCAAAAATAACTCTTTCCGCATGACATACCCTATTTCAGATAGCCGGTGGGTTTCCCCTTTGGTTATAGTACCTAAAAAGAATGGTAAATGGAGGGTTTGCATTGATTATAGAGAATTGAACAAAGTGACCTTGAAGGATCACTTTCCTTTACCCTTTATTGATCAAGTATTAGATACTTTAGCAGGCAAAAAGTATTTCTCATTCTTGGATGGTTTTAGTGGTTACAATCAAATCCAGGTAGCACCTGAAGATCAAGACAAGACCACATTTACTTGTCCATGGGGAACTTTCTCCTATGGAGTACTCCCTTTTGGATTATGTAATGCACCCGCAACATTCCAAAGGGCAGTACTAGGAATCTTTTCTGATCTAATTCATGATTGTGTAGAGGATTACATGGATGATTTTACAATTTATGGTGATTCATTTGAAGAGGCATTAGAAAATTTGGAAAAAGTTCTTATTAGGTGTAAGGAGACAAACCTTTCATTAAGTCATGAGAAATGCTTTATGATGTTTGCTGAAGGGATTGTTTTGGGTCACCATATTTCAGGAGATGGAATTAAGGTTGATAGATCAAAAGTTGAAGTCATCTCCAAGCTACCGATTCCAAATTGTCAAAAAGATGTTAGAAGTTTTCTTGGATTTACTGGTTATTATAGAAGATTTATTGAAAACTTCACCAAAATAACATCTCCTCTCTTTAAATTACTCACAAAGGATTGTGAATTCAAATGGGATCCTGACTGTCAATCTGCATTTGAAGCTTTAAAAACTAGAATATCTGAAGCACCCATTTTGAGGGGACCAAATTGGGAAACTTCCTTTCCATATTTCCACAGATGCTTTAGATACAGCTCTAGGAGCTGTGTTGGGTCAAAAGGATTTAGTTCCTTATGCCATTTATTACACCAGTAAAAATTTGACTCCAACTGAGTTAAACTATTCTGTAACTGAAAAAGAGTTCTTAGTCGTTGTTCATGCAATCAACAAATTTAGACACTATATAACATGCTATGAAACTTTTGTCCATACTGATCATTCTGCCATTAGATATCTAATGAACAAACCTGTTACCAATGGCAGAGTCACAACATGGCTTTTACTTTTACAAGAATTCAATATTACTATGTTAGATAGACGAGGGAAACAAAATACAGTAGCTGATTTCTTGTCTAGAATCCAAAATACTAACGAAGATTCTCCAGTAGAGGATAAGTTTCCAGATGAATATCTGTTTGCAGTAACTACTAAAACTCCTTTGTATGCAGATATTGCTAACTATTTGGTTACAGGGAAGCTGCCTTCACATTTATTTCCTAATGAGAAAAGGAAAATCATTCAGGAGAGCTCAAAGTATTCATGGATTTCTAATGAATTGTTCAAAACAGGGCTAGATCATGTGATCAGAAGATGTGTTCGGGAAGATGAAATGCCTGACATCCTTAAGGCATGTCATGATGAACCATGTGGGGACACTTTGCTGACAAGAGGACAGCCTATAAAATCCTTTCTTTAGGATATTATTGGCCTTCTCTCTTCAAAGATGTAAAGCAATATGTCAGAAGGTGTGACGGCTGCCAAAGAGTAGGGAGACCAACTCTTTCAAATGAAATGCCATTGCAACCTCAGGTACTCATTGAACCCTTTGAGAAATGGGCTTTAGATTTCGTTGGACCTATTAATCCACCATCTAAACAAAAGAAGTATATATTGGCTTGCACTGATTATGTTACTAAATGGGTAGAAGCCAAGGCATTGCCTTCCGCCACTGAGAATTCAGTTATCCAATTTCTTTTTGAGGATATTTTTACTCGTTTTGGTGTCCCAAGAGAAATTGTGACAGATCAAGGAAGTCAATTTACATCTAAATTGATGGAGAAGCTGATGGAGGAATACAAAATCAAG
>APFE030748978.1:127111-164338 GCA_000404065.3 Pinus taeda
CAATAGGTTGGGTTTGCGTAATGTTCCCCAAATTCCCTTTAGAAGATACTTGATAGACCTGAATAGGTGTCTGAAGAGGTTGCAAAGGGAGACATGGAGCAAACCGCTCGAGACAAGCCAACGTTTCCCGAAGGGTTGGGAGAAATGAGGAACGATGATGAAGATTGAACCACGACGGTTCCTCGAGAGAAATGGTCTCTATGATGGCTTCGTCGAAAGGAAATATTTCCTTTAATGGGTCCGAGGAGGCGCATTCTCCAATCCAAGGGGAATATTCATATGATTCAAGAGCTCCACTTAAAGAAGCAGATTCAGCAGGAGGAGCCGATACAGCAACAATTTCGATGTAGTTGAGCTCGGTGGGACTCAACGGCATCTCCTCGCCCCATGATTCTATCTGGTCGATGGGAGGAAGGACCTAGGGATCAAAACAAACTGAAATCATACTGATGGAGGTGATGTTTGGAGGTGGGAGTGAAAAAACACCCATGAGGGCGGGATCTTTGAAGAGCCCGGCTCCCACACTCTCAAAAGGGATGGAGGTATGCTCCACGAAAGGCACATTGCCTTCAAAAGAAGAAGCGAAGAAGAAGAGCTGGTCTACTGTGATAATTTTCCCCTGGTGAGGGAAACGAATGACATGGAAGAGGGACGAAGCCACGACACGCATGGCATATGTCCAGCTCCGGCCCAGAAGGAGGTTGTAAGTAAGATTTGCGTCAATGACCTCAACTTCCACTTCAACGGTTTTCCCTTCTAAAGTAATCAACAATCGTTGAAGGATACCATAGGGATGATATTCTCTCCCATCAAAGGCTTCCAGCGTCGTGGGAGACTAGCTCAAAGTCGGAGACCCGATCGCTTTCCAACAAGCAATAGACATGATGCAAGTTGACGCGCCTTCATTAATAACCATACGATGGATCGTTTTCGAATTGATGATGAATTGTATGAGAAAGGTGATCTGTTGAGGTAGCCTTGGGACATGGCTCTCGAGATCGAAGGTGATCAAATCCGAATCTTCTAGGTCGATGCCACCGATGGCCGATAGCAGGGACTTCCTCTGGGGGGGCAGCTCTGGAGAACTTCTAAAGCGGACATAGCCGACGGAGCTTGCGCTAAGTCCTCAACTATGCTATAGTGCTAGGCAGCACGAGCATTTGGGTTGTAAGATGATCTCCTAAGTATTCCTTTGGGAGGGGGTCAGATGGGCGTCTTAGTACTTGGTCTCTCAATGTGGAGTGGACTAGAACTGGATGGAGGAGCACTTGAGGGGACCTCAAGCTCCTTCCTAGCGGATGATGGATATTCCTTTGTTCAAGTCGTTACATGAACAGGAATGGATCCAACCATGAACACTTGGGAACCAAAGGGAGAAGAAGACGAAGATGGATCAGCCACCATTTGAGTCTGTTGAGAGGGGAAAGGTTCTTTAAGAACCGCAGGAATCCCAGGAGCGCCTTTCAATAAAAGACTAACCTTGGACCACCTTGGGTAGTCTTTGGTATTGTGATACTCATCACAGATGAGACAAGTATACTTTGGTTTATGCTTGGCTCCTTCCTTAGGTGGAGGTTTGGAGGAGTCCTGTTTGGGTTGCTTAGACTTATTCTTTGCTTTCACCTTTTTATTTCCTTTCGAGGCCTTTTTCGCCGTGGTGGACTGGACGACGTTAACCTCGAAAGTACTTCCAGAATTAGAACCACCCTGAGAAGTGTTTTCGTTAGAAGCATTCGATTTTTTCTTCCCAGGGTTCGAGGATGATTTTTTCGACGCCGGATTCACAAAGCCAATAACTCCATCAACATATGGCTTTGGTGGAGCTTTGGATGTACCGAGTCTCGAGGCATCAGGAAAATACTCATATAAAGTACCTGACTGAGAATAAACTAAGTCAAGGTATTGGGCGCATGCGATAGCTTTCTCTTCAGTCACACAAGCTCCCATAGCAATGTCCCATGCGATCTTAGGGACAAAGGAAGTTGTGAACCAATTGGTGAGGAGTTGATCAGGAATCCAGAACTTGATCAACCAACGACGCCTTCTCCACTCATGTATATGATTAGAGATGTGCATAGCCGTGTCCTACTTGAGAGACTAAGGAGGTGAGTTCTCGTCTCGTACCGAATGGGTAACTGAAAATGAGTGAGGAATTCCATCGCCAATGAATTGAAATCTTGAAAAGATGCACGGTTCAATTCAATGTAACATTTAGTAGCGAAGCCAGTGGGAGTCCTTTGGAATAGACGAAGCCAAACTGAATCGTCAAGCCATGAATTAGACGAACACCAAAGGTGGTAAGTCATTACATGGGCTTGAGGATCCTCTCCAGCTTTGCCGTCAAACTTGGGACAATCGTCGGGTATCTTGGTTGTAACCGGTGGCCATTATGGATTATGAAAGATAGGATCATTGGTTAACTTCGACACATCGGGCAGTTCCAACGTTGCTAAGAATGGTAGCTGAGGGTTGAAGGACATCTGTGGTTGCGGATATGAGGTAGGGCCAGAGTTCCACCCAGTTGCTGGTTGCCCCCATTGACCTTGTCCAGACGGACCAGGTCCAAAAGGACCTTGTCCATAGGGACTCTGTCCATAAGGGTTATATCCATAACCGGATGGTTGATTCTGGATTTGCCCCCCAGCGCCCCATTGATTACCATATTGACCTGCAGGAGCAACATTTGGTTGCTGGTAATTTTGATAAGCGATGACCTGCGACTGTTGATAATTTTGATACGGGGAAAACTGAGTTTGCCCCTAGGGTTGCTGGTATCCATACGATTGCTGGGCTCCATATTGAGCCTGGGAACTAGGCTGCGTTTGGTAAGAAGGTTGGGATTGAAACCAGGTTGAGCTTGAGAAGAAGGAACCATCTGCATGCCCGGTTGAGCAGGCCCAAAGAGATTTCCTTGGGAAGACTGAAGTTCGGCCATCTGGCCGGTAGGTTGTCCTGGTTAAATCTGGGACAGACCTACTTGCCCAGAAGGTTGAGCTTGCTGGGTGTTCAGTTGTCCTTATGAAACTGAGGGTTTTCCTTGCAGACCGGATGGTTGACTAGGCTGAATAGTGGGTTGGCCTTGCTACATGTAAGGCTGAACACCCTGCCCAGAAGGGTATCCTTGCTGGGTTCTAGGTTGTCCTTGTTGCGCGTAAGGTTGTCCCGGATTCCCGTAGGGTTGACGTGAAGGGTATCCCTGCTAGACTCCAGGTTATCCTTGTTGAGCATAAGGTTGTCCCGTGTTTCTAGAAGGTTGCCCAAGATAGGTAAAAGATGGACCACCATAGGCCGAAGGTTGTCCCTAGGAGGGTTGTCCTTGTGAGCCTCCAGGCTGCCCTGGATAGGTTTGGCCATAATACGGCCACCCATAATTAGGCTGCATGTAGGATGGTTGACCTTGGTATGATGGTCCTTGGTACGACTTCCCTTGATCTGGATGGAATTGGCCACGACCATAACCAGTGGTACCCCATGCGACATTCAACGGGATGGAAGCCTCAACAGCAGGCTGAGCTGGTAAGGAGGTGTACAAATGATGACCTATAGGGTCATAATAAGGGCCTTGCGCGCCTGGATTTTGGACAGCATGCAAGTATTGAGAATATGCCCCCCCTGCTAAAATGGCATCAGAAGAAGGTGGGGCACTACTTGCAAGATGAACAACTCTGACAACATGTGTCAACTGACCACTATGTACTGGACCACTAGACAGGCCAGCAACAGTAGTTACGATGGAAGATGCTGTAACGGCACTAGCAACCGGAGTTGAAGATGCTACACAAACGGTCGGATTGGTTGGAACTGACGTGACAACGGTATTATGAACTTGGGAAACAAAAGACCCCGTAGTGGGAATGATGTTATGATCCCACATGGTACTAGAAGAGGAGTTCCTAGAGCCCATGGCATCACTCAGAGATCTATAGCATGCAGGCACTGTAATACCGAGAGGGGTAACAGTGTAGGGCGTAGATATGACTGGGGATGTGGCCGGGATAGGAGTCTCAATACTTGACACAACAGGTGTTTCACTGGCTACTGGAGATGTGTCCTCCATATCAGAGGAAGCCATCGGGGTCGAAACACCAGTAGGAGTAGAGGGATAATCCTCTTCGTAAGGTTCCCAAACAAGGTTCCAAAACAAATCGTGAAGCTCGTCCTCTGGAGCACGAGAGTTCAACGGTTGGACACTTTGAATAATAGGGAAAGTGTCACCACAAACCGGTGTCTCAGGAGCAACAGAAGAAGGAGACCCTTGGTCACTAGGGATGGGAGACGGGATCGATGGATCCTCCAGGATGATCAAATTCAAAAAATCCTAGACAAGCTAACGGAGAAAGACCCTACTCAAAACTAACGCAAACTAGATCTAACAAGGTAAATGTAATCGTGGTCCAATAAATTTCAAGACATTAGGACACAACTTGACCTTTTCATGTTTTAAGAGTTGAGAAAAGGACAAAAGACGAGTCTAGTTGCCTTCGAATATTTAGTGAGCCCGAAGTGACAAATGCTCAAGTGAGCCTTTTCTTTTAAGGAGTGCGAAAAGGATCAAAAAGTGACTACTCTGGAGAAACTAGGCAAGGGGTTTACTAGACAATCTGTAAAATTGAATATACACCTTAGCAATCATATGAAAGCCAAGGACTTTCCATACAGCAGTCAATCTTCCCGAATGTTGTGTTCAGTGTGTTACGGGCTATAAGGCGGCAGACACGGCTTCCTATGGATCAAGGATGATAACCTAGTGGAGTCTCCCCATATATACGTGATGGTACGTGGGAGCACAAGTCTGTACTAGACCACAGTTGAGTCACAAAAGGAGGAATCACCCAACCTTAAGTGAAAACAAAAGTGACTAGGTTTAATGACGCCGGAGCGCATCTCTAGCCTAGACCTCTAGAATGTGAGCTTTATGTTCCAATGCGTTTTTAGGTTTATTCGATTTATTTTAAAGTTGATCTTGAGTTAAGTTTCGGTTTTCAGGTCCTACCGTATGTAATCTCTCAAAATCCCCAAATGCAATCTATATGCCAAAACATGTCATTCCATTCGATGAATGCTAATTACGAGAGAGATAGAGAGCTTTCATGCAAACGAAACGATAAAAAACAACAAAGAGTTTCCCTAATGCAGCTAATGCAAATCAATAAACTTTTCTTTAAGATCACTAAATCACTAATCGAAATGAAAATTCCTAATTTTCATTAACTGATTCAAAGCAAAAGAGATTTTTCTTTTTGATAATGGAAAAATGCACTAAAGAACTTTTGAGAAATAACACAAACAAATTCTATCCAATACACACACATTCAGTTCCTCAAATCACCAATCAAACATCTAAAGAACCAAAAAGATCCCAAAGAGAACAATGAGCCGTGTGATCTGGGCTCAAAGTGAGACGAAGCATAATTCAAGTGAAGACGAAGCAAATCACCCAAATAACGCAACAAAATCGTTCACAACTACCAAACAAGTGTAAGGGAGCAAACAAAATTGTCGACTGGACTACGAAAAGATCAAAACACCTCAGGAAGGCTCGATCCACAAGGCCACTAGATGTCCTAGGGCTAGAAATGTGAAATCGATAGAAAAAAGCAAACACCCAAAGGGTAGCGATCAAAGCCAGTCAAATCACACCCCAACACACTCAAGTAGTCTAATAAATGTACTTAGGACAAAACCAAAGCTCAAAAAGTTCATAACCAAGCAAACCTCAAAATTTTACAGGCCTGGCGCGACTGTCAGGTTGCAACAAGCGCCTTTCAGGAATTTGCGCGGGTTGTAAATGTGCAACATGCGCCAACTGGCGCGACTGTCACGCTATAAACTAGCGCCAGCTGAGTTTTCTATGGAAAAATAAAAATAAAAGAGCCAAGGCCAAACCAGCAATACCTAAGTACACCAAGAGGCAAAAGGCAACACAGGCATTCAACCCAGAAAGCCAAACAAGCGGGAGAAACCAAGGAAATAACCAAGGAACAAGGCAAGTTCCAAGTCATTCAGTTTGCAAACCAAACCGGAGATGGACTGAAGTAGCGTTGATCTACTTCGCTAATGAAAAGAAATAGCATTTCGAAGGCTATCTGGCTAGACTTCAGGCTCTGTCTCAAGTTTACAAATTAAACAACAAGACAATATAAACAAACAAGGCAAAAGCCAACTCCCCAGTGGAGTTGCCAAATTGTTGTACAGGTAAATCCCATCTGCGGATAGAGGCGATCCCACTAGCCTAAATGGGGTCTAGCAACAATCGAACAATGCTAACATGCACATTCCTAATTGCAAAGTAAAGGCCAATGATGAGAGCCTACCTCGAATCCAATGCTAGTATTCGTAGAAGAGTCGTCGCTTCCGTTCTTTCACTTCAACGGGTCACAATCCTCAAGATCCCCGTGAACAGACACCTGCACATGCAAAGAACAAGACAAATACAAGCATAAAATACAAGAAATACAATTATGTATCAGTCAGAAAGGATACAACTCAAACATCATTATAAAGACACATGAGTGGAACCATAATGATAGTCATCTATTATTATTGATAAACAAAAGAGAATACAACCAAGTTCTGACGTCAAATCCTCCTTTGGCTGGGTGATCAGCAACACATGCCTTGCAAATCTTGTAGGGGATGGGGAACAAGCCTCTCTCTCCTTGATTACTTGGACATGGATCTCCTCCTTAAAGATATAGCCTTATGGGATTGATCAAGGCCTATTGTAACATGAGCTTAGCAATTCTCAAACTTTGAGACTTAGATTTGGGAGCTTGAAAAACAAAATTACTAACTAGCTTGTCAAAGGGAAAAGAACAAGCTTATATAGAGGTAGGAGGAGTAGATAAGACCATCCACCAGATTCATGGGATTGTCCTTATCATTAGGAAGCTTCCATGAGATGTGGAGAACTACTTCCCTCCTTAGGAGATACGAAGCCCAACTAAACTAACTTAAACTCGAATCAGTTCATGGATAGGTTAGAAGGAACCTTCGGAAGTTTGTTTGTTAAAAACTTTACCCAAGTGGGTTGGCGCTAGTGTGACTCTGACACAGAGTGCCAGCTGGCACGCCCTCTTTGGAGGATTTCCCCCATTGGCGCGAGTGATACACTGTGGAATAGCGCCAATGGAAAAAGGGCTATATTTATGGGTATTTTGCAGAAGGTGTCTTCAGGGCATATGGAGTGCATACTCAAGGGGATACAATGCAGGTGTTTTCAGGTTATATCACTTCTCACAGGTCCCGGAATAGGTCCTCCAATGTACGGGAGAAGGGGTAACAGGGACGGTGATAAAATACTGTGTAACAGTTATTATCTGTGAGTTTAGTCACAAGGTTGAGAGTAGATTTGTGTTGTACTACCATATGAGCATTATTCACCTTTTGTTCATTGATCACCTACAAAGCACATTGATCGCAGTCCCGAAGCTTAGCTATCACACCATTCGACAAAAAATAAAGAACTTCACTAGGAAGCACTTCCAAATTAAGGCCCACACCCTTGAGGGCATTGATAGTAGGTCTGTCAACGTCAGTCACTATTGTCAATGCTCCATCTGGCAGTATTATGGCTCGGGGGTCCCTAAAGCACAACATATCCATGGCTTTGGAGGTGCCAATGAGCACATTGGTGGGTGCCACACTCATCTGCATCTGTGAAGCATGGATCTGCAACTCACGCAAACCCATCTGAATAGTGCTCAGTGTCTGCTGATGTTGTTGCTCAAACTACTACAACAGTTCTGCGGTGGCATCCCGTACCGTATCCCCTATATCGTTTAGAACCCCATTTGTCAGGGTGATCAAATTCAAAGATTTCTTTCTCACTTTGGACTTCTTACATGGACCTAGCTTTTTTGGACCGCTGGTGTGCTTGATACGAAATAGAGTCATCTCTGGGTTCGCTCCTCCCTAATCTATCTATTCTTTCTCTTCTTCATTTGTCTCTGGTGAGGCTGATTTCTCTTTATTAGAGCCACTCTCCTCTCCTCTTGCCTGTTCTCCCTACCCTCTTTCCTCTTGTGTAGCAGTGTACTCTGCCTTATCCTTAGCATCGACCTCCTTTTTCCATTTCGTGACTAGCTGCTCCATCTCAACTTGGATTCTTCCTTCTTCTGCTGCGTAGCGATCTTGCTAGACCTCGCAGTCAAGTCCAAGCCAGTGCACCATTTTTCCAGCTAGCTATCAATGACCACTTCGATCGCATCATTTGTCACCAAGTAGGGTAGCTCATGCCACTTCTGTTCAGGATCCTTCCACATGCTTATTGATACATGATGGAAATCAACCTTAAATTCTGTGTATTCCTGCAATCTATCAAAGTTGGTAGGTGACAACCATGGCTTGCATTTGATAGCCATGTGCACATTCATCTCCATTAGGGTCCAAAAGATTTTTCTATCCTTTACCCACTGAGGATCCTTGGTCTCCCATAATGAAGCGTACTTCACAACCTCTGGTAGGTTTGGCATTACCGAAGGGAACTAACTGTCTTCTGGTATTTCCCATGCTACCAACACTATGGACAACTGTGATGCAGGAAAGTGTTACCTCTGCGAACAGTGGCAACCCCTCTAGCCCTAGAGTGGGTATAGTCACAAACAAGGATAGATCAACAATAGCTTTCCTTAAACAGTCAAAGTTGGAGGCCTACCTCAACCAGTGGTCGATGGAGTTCCATTGCACTGCTCTAGCTTTTGCTTCCTTCTCCTTAATGAGTGATCAACCTAAAACAAAGCAAAGGAAATACAACAAAGCACGTAACCGGAAAACAACAATGAACTATTTACTCACAAAGTCAAGAAGTCATCAGCTATTGCGTACATTACATACAATACATAGGAAAACATCATTGATTGCTTTTTTTGAGTCTTTGATCGGAGAATCCACAGTAAGAGAATTTTTACACCAACGTTTCGAATCCCAAATGGGATCCATCATCAGGGTTAAGAGAAAGATGATAAAAGAAGAGCAAGAATATTATTTTTATATTAAACTTTATAGATATTAATATTAATATAGGTTTTTTGTGATATAATAATAAGTTATATAGATTAAGCTTTATAAGATATTAATTAAATGTTATTAATTTATAAAAATATTATTGCAAAATTATAAAAATTTTAGTTTAATTTTAGGTTTCATTATTAATCTTTCTTGCCGACCTGTGCTGTTTCTTCAATATTCATTCACTCATGAGTATTTATCTCTTCATTCTTGCTCTTCTTTTATCATCTTTCTCTTAACCCTGATGATGGATCCCATTTGGGATTCGAAACGTTGGTGTAAAAATTCTCTTACTGTGGATTCTCCGATCAAAGACTCAAAAATCACAAACCACAGATCTCTAAAATCATTGATTGCATTAATAGTGAAATAAGAGTAAGCTTACAACCAAATTCTTGACGTCACAAGCCTTCTCAGAGGGATCCAGCTAGCATGTTCTTCAAGAATTCACTCTTTGAAGATGGATCTCCCAACATACAAGTCTGTCTCTCTCATTCACAAGTTTTAGATAAAATCAAGGGCACTTCACAAACCTTCCACAAGCTATCAACACTCTCACACTTATCACACTCACACCAATTATCTATCAAAGGCACTAACAACACTGCTCAAACCAAGAATTTACCAACTAGCTGATCATAGGAAAGGTGAGTGTTTAATAGGAGAAGGAGCCTCCATGAAAGGTGGAAGAGAGAGCTTATCCCCAAGGAAGGTAGCACAATTGATGGAATTGCCACACCAGGGAAGGAAGGGTGACACAAACTATGCCAACAACCAGGTCTGGAGTCATCTAGAAGGCTGACTATTGGAACAAATTCGCCCAATCTAGATCATCATGGGTACATAACTGAGCTTCAGCGCTGACATCGCTAGTGAGCAATGTAGCCAGTAAGATCATTGCTAAAGACAACAAATAGCCTCGTGCGGGTGCATGTAATCAGGCCATCATAGGAATCAGATGTACTTCCACGCTGGCATCATGGACAGACTATTTATGAGCACTTTTCAGCGCATATATTAAGTCCATAGTCATGATGAGGTAGATAACTTAGGAAAAGTGGGTCAATTGGCAGCATAGGAGAACATTTGTTCAGTATGAGCATGCTTGACTTGGACACATGACATAGTAGAAGGATTTGGAGTGAAGGCAGTGAAAAATTACTATGTAATAGATGCCCCCTAAAGTATGAAGCCCGAGAGAGTGGGAGGGGTGAAATGCTTTACAAAATGGCCGAGCCGGAACACCATTTGGAAGAACATGCAGGCGCAAGTACAATATCTTTGATAGTGAAATACATGTAGTCTAGGCATGGACGTAGCCATAGAAAAGACATAAACTAGGTCTGTGGTATGGATGCAGCCATCCAGCTAATAAGACCATGATAATGACAAAGGTATGGTTGCAGCCATCCATGAAGACTCAGGTATGGTCACAGCCATCCATCAACGAGTCATGTAATCATGAACCAATCCACACAGCCCAAACGTGTGTAATCTGAGTTCGGGGTCTTGAACCCAACCGATCATAGTACAAATTCTAACATATGAATAGAGGTGCTGAAGTCGAGCATGAGAGAAATTCGCTTGATTACCGGTCAATGATGTAAACCGTTAACAAGCGTGAGAGAAACCACCAATAATGCCAATGGTTCTCAACGTATTGTCCAATACAATCCACGAAGTATGAAAAATGAGTTGAAGTTGAACACTCATGGAATCATCCAATCGATGACCAATGATGCAAATCGACCGTTAGGCACGAAGAACTTGCCATTAAGGCATGCAAGATGCAAGGTACCAAAAGGGGTCTCTAGATCAATCTCCTAGATAATGAGCTGTTATCAACAGGAGATGATCCATCACAGGAGGGCCATAATGTTTCCCTCATCAACGAAACGAGACAAGGAACAAGAGGTAGATGGTGAAACATAGTACTAGAGAAGGAGACAAAGGTGTAAACTGCAAAAGGATTATACTCTTGAACATGTCAGTGACATGACTCTAGAGGGTGGTAGCATTTAGGTACCAAGGGATCAGAGGCTTGATGAAGACGGTGTAGATTAGATGGAATAAGGCTAAACGACAACCCAAACCCGTGGAAGGCCAAATGAAGATGGATGGATATCCCAACCCAACAAGAAGCAAAAGTGTCGATGTTCAAGAGTGACTAGCTACCATAGATAATCAATGATAAACCTGTTGTTGAATCCAACCTAGCAATAGTTTAATGAGCCCTAGGGAGGAGAAGCTCGAGTCTTGTCATGGTGACAAGTCCAATGTCGTCAAGGTTTAACGAGTCTGACATAGGTAAAACTCAGAGTCTTTTTCATGTTTAGGGAGTTTGAAAAAGACATGGAAAAGAAAACTCCAGGGGGGTCCTTTTTCGTAAATTTGTGTCTCTCGAGCCTGAAAAAGTATAAAATGATACTCAAAAGAACCGCTTGACCATTACGATCAAGGAGTAATTTTCGTGACTAGTGGCATCGACCCAAAAAGTAAAAAAGCGATCGAGACCACGACGTTTCGTAACCAATAATGAGCCTAAAATGACAAAATCCTGGCAATCTTTTCATGTTTACACGGTCGGAAAAGAGCTAAAGAAGACCGTATTTCATTTTGTTTAACGAGTTGAAAGGGATAACTCGGCTATCTTTTCATTTTTCAAGTCGAAAAAGAGCGTTAAAGACGACTTGACAGACCAAGTGAACACGAAGTACAACGTGACTCCATGACCTGTAGTTCTGCACAAAACACGTCAAATGTAAAACTCATTCGATATAAATGATAAATATATGCGAAAACATAATAAAAACCCAAAACTACAATTAAACATGAAATAAAATGGTAAAAAACCCATATTCTAAAGTGCAATTTTTTAATATTTCAAAAATTACTATCAAAGGGGGGTAATTCATTTCATTTTTACCATTGTACTGTTCATTTTACCATTGGAGAATTTGGAGCACCAACCAGAGCTGATTTCTTGAGTTGATTGTAGCCTCGTTCGGTGATAGTTCATCGTGAAACCTTCACCAATTAAGTAGACTTCCTCATGTGCTTCATTTGAGTAGTTTTTTCATTCACTTGAGCATTAGACATGTGAGTTTGAGCGGATTTTTGAATGGAGGTCTGCCACTCGGTCATCGCGGGTATATTGCTCGGGTCCGTGATGACTGAGCATGACTTACACGTAATGCTATGAGATCATCGTGGGAATATGATGTATTCCCGCAATGACCACTGTTGAGGAGGTAAATCCCCTCTACAGATAGAGGCAATCCCTACTAGCCCAGGCTGGGTCTAGCAACAGTCATACAATGCTACAGCGCAAGTTCCTAATTGCAAATTAAAAGACCAGTGATGAAGGCCTACCTGGATTCCAACGCTAGTGCTTGTAGAAGAGGTGGTGCTCCCGTTCCTTTGCCTCGGCAGATCACAATCCCCACGATCTCTGTGAATGGACACCTGCACATACAAGAAACGGCACAAACACAAACATAAAATCTAGCATATGCAACTATATATCGGTCAGAAAGGATATAACTCATCATCATCATAAATAACAATAAGAGTGGAACCATAACCAATAGTCGTTTATTAATAATAATCAAAGAAGAATACAACCAAAGTTTTGACGCTAGATTCTCCTTTGGCTAGGTAGTCAGTAGCACATGTCTTGCAAAGCTTGTTGGGAATAGGAACAAGCCTCTCTCTTTAGTTATTGGAAAAGAATTTCATTTCTTGGATTTGGCCTTATGGGAATGAAGAAGGCTCTTGCAGCATGAAGCTCTTGGAAAATTGACAATTCTCAATCTTTGGAACTAGCTTGCCAAGGAAAATGGAAAAGCTTTTATAGATGGAGGAGAGGGAGTTGGGATCATCCACAATAATCATGGGATTGGCTCTATCCTCAAGGAATCTTCCATGAGAGGTGGCAAACCACTTCCTCTCTATGGAAATCCGTAGCCAAACCACCCAACTCAATATAGATTCAGTCTAGGAATTTGTTAGGATGAAACTTTCGTTGTTTGTTTGTTAAAAAACACCACCAATTATGGTTGGCGTGGGTGTGAATCTATGACAGAGTGCCAACTGACACGCCCTCTTTGGAGGATTTCCCCCATTGGTGCGAGGGCTGCACTATGGAACCGCACCAATGGAAAAAGGGCTATTTTTAGGGTTTTTTAGCAGGAGATGTCTTCAGGGCAAATGAAGCTCATGTTCAGGGGAATGCAATGCAAGTGTTTGCAAGTCATGTCACTTCTCATAGGTCCCGGAATGAGTCCTCCAAGATGTGGGAGAGGGGCAACAAGGACGGTGACAAATTGTTGTGTAACAAATGCCCCCTAAAGCATGAGGCTCGAGAGAGAGAGGGGTGAAATGATTTACAAGAACATGTCCAACCGAAAACACTGCCACCGGAAAATCTACCTGGAGAAGTACAATTGATATCTCAAGTACATGATATATGTGGTATGGGCGCAACCATCCATAGCAAAGCACATAAGAATCTAGATCCAAGGTATGGACGCAGCCATCTAGTGGAGATCGATAAATAGACTCAGGCATGGTCACAACCATCCAGTGAATGAGTCATTTAATGATCATAATAATCCACAAAATCACAACCTAGATCCCAACAGACAAATTCCAGGGTCTTGCGCTCCATCCCGACCCAAAAAAAGTACAAGTTGTAGCATGCAAATATGGGACTCAAAGTCGAACATGAAGGAACGTCGTCTGATTACTAGCCAATGATGAAAACGGTTAACAGACATGAGAGGTACCACCAATAATGACAATGGCCCTCAAGGTACTATAGGTACAATTTACGGCATGCGAATCAGTGAGCCGGCATCGAACACCCGTAGAATCATTCGATCGGAGGCCAATGATGAAAACCTCACGTCGAACATGAAGAACCTGTCATTAAGGCATGCAAGCTCCAAGGCACTTGAAGGGAGTCTCTAGGTCAACTTCCTAGATAATGATTTGAAGTCGAAAGGAAGCGACCTTGATCGAAGGTGGGCCATAGTGTTTCCCACATCATCGACGCGAGACAGAGGAGGATAAATTTTTTGGTGAATCAGGATTATGTGAGTTATCAGAGGGAGGTTGATTATTTTGTAGAGGTCAACTTCTCTTGAACATATTGGCGGCACGACAGTGGACTTGGCAGTATTTGACATCAAATGATCAGAGGTCATGGTGACAAGGCAAAGAGCAGATGAGAGGTCAAACGGGATCACCCAAACCCATGGAGGCAAGTGAAAAATGAGATGAGATGTCCCCACCCAAACACGAATGCAAACAAGTGCCATGTTCAAAAGCGACATACTACTGACACGACAATGATTCTGGTTCCATTTTCCCCACCATTTCTAGCGAGTACCCCAGTTATTTTTATTAACAAGGTTGATGGGGATAGCATATGATTGTAAAACATAATTTCGATGGAATCCAATGTCATCAAGTTTTAACGAGTCTGACAAAGGAAGAACTCGACATATTTTCATTTTTAGAGAGTTTGAAAAGACAGCGGAAAAGTAAACTCCAGGGGTGTCATTTTTGGTAAAGTTGTGTCTCTCGAGCCCGAAAAAGTATAAAACAATGCTCGAAAGAACCACCCGACCATTATGATCGAGGAGTACTTTTCATGATTAGTGACTTTGACCTGAAAAAGTAAAAAAGCGACCGAAATCATGTCGTTTTGTGACCGTTAACGAGCCTGAAATGACAAGGGCCTGACGATCTTTTTGTCTTTACCCGGTCGGAAAGATTTTAAAAGATGACCGTCTCTTATTTACGTTTAGCCAGTCAAGAGGAATAACTCGGTGATCTTTTCACATTTAGAGAGTCAGAAAAGAGCTGAAAGATGACTCCAGAATGACTTTTTTGTGTATTTACCGAGTCCAAAAAAGTATAAAATATAAATCGTTTCACTGTCTAAGTCACAAAAGAAACCTGTCGTTGCACAAAAAGCAAGTGTAAAACCCATTTTCAACAAAAATATATTACAATATTCATAAAAAATAACTTTTAAAACCTATTTTGAGTTTAAAAAATCCATAAATATGTCAAAATGTTAAAAACCAAAATTACTTTTTACTTTTACCTCATTGAAGAGCAGCAGTGGTGCATTTGGTGGCGAACTTCAGGCAACGATTGTGACAGATCCATGCGACCATTTAAAGCTCTGTCAGTTCCAAGTAAGAGGCGCTTCCTCATACTCCATTTTAGTCCATTTTTTAATGATTTTCCTTTGCTCATTTGACCTTTGTGAAGGGCTTTTGAAAATTTAGGGTCGCGCCCATTGGCACCGGTATCGGGCACGACCCACGCTAATGGGCCTTTATACTCCAAAGGCCCGCGCCAACGGCCGAGCGCGGTTTTTCTTTTAAATTTCAAAATTTTAAATGTTTTAAACGCATTTCCTAGCCTACAAGAGATCTAATCAAGGTTGTTTGATCATGTGGATGCAGGCAACCGAACAAAATGGTGGTCCAATGGAAAGAGAGGGAGCATGATAGAGTGGATGAATTGGCCATGGAGGACTAAGCCTGCATGGATGCCTTCAGGAATTGCAGGCTGAAAAAATTCTTCTTGACGCCTTACTTATGAGCTTAACCTGAGCTCTTACAGTACTTGATCAATCTTTGGGATGAAAACAAGCAAGTATTCAGACTACGAGATCAAGTGTTGGAACTGGATGTCTCTGGCATCTACTTCATCACAGGATTGTCACGTAGAGGTCCGGTGCCTATATTGACAGGGAGCAGACCATCTGGCGAAAATATGGGCAAGGTGATGGAACGGGTGTGCCCAGGGGCACAATTCGGATCCGGGAGTGCAAAGGTGGATATTGCCACCATTTGGGATCTAACACTCAAAGTGGTGTTATTTACCATCACACGGGCTGCGGGGCGCAGGCACCCCATGAGGAAACAAAAAACCAACTCATATTGGCCACAGAGTGTCTGAATCCCACTATATTTGATTGGGCCACAACAGTGACTGCAAACATGAAGAGACAGGTTACAAAAAGTAAGAGAGGCAAAATGAAGTAGTTTGGCTACGGTTCTATTCTGGTAACGTTCATTCTAGAATGATTACCAATCTTTTAGGGCCAGGGGGCCATCATACCTGATCTGGTGCCACGAGAGCCGAGAATGGCTCGCTAGGCAGCACTGATGCCTAGAGGGGGAGGAGGCCAACAGATGTCCTGGAGGCCAGAGTTCTTTGGGTGGCTCCGTCGCCAGCTGATCATGGTCAAGGATTGGCCATATGCAGGGACTGACTTCACAGGTGACCTAGATCTCCCACTGCCAGAGGGAGATGAGTGGGATGAGGAGCTAGGTATGACCTCCTTTTGATTTTATGTGTTATGATTTTTTTTTTTAATACATGTCTGTTCTAACATCGGTTATATGTGTATGCAGACGTTGGCCCAGAGTGACCAGCTAGCATGTCTCCTATCTCATGGAGAAACCAGCCACAGTAGACCCTCAGGAAGAGGGTGCCGAGGGGGTAGAACTGATCTAGAACCTTGAGGGTATTTCTCGGGGGATTCTGGATTATGCTCGGCTAACGGATGTCCCACTAGCGTACCAGAGACATATAGTGGGAGTGCCCAATCACATCCACCGTCTCTTGAGACGCCTAGTGTGTGTGGTGACATGCTATCATGAGCACCACAGGGATTAGACATCTAGGCTTTATTTTCATGCATATTTTTTGAGAGACATGTTCTCTCCATATGTATTAAGACGAACATGTATTATATTTTGATATATGTGATGCACGTTGTACAAACATTTCAACATATATATATATATATATATATATATATATATATATATATATATATATACACATGCTTATGGTTTATTGTGTTTTTTATGCTTCTTTTGCTATTTTAAGTTACATGTTATGCAAATGTCTGTCTAATACATAATTGGTTAATGCATCAGCTAACGTATTAAATCATCTTGGAATATGTTGATATGTGATGAAATCAAAATCCATTTCTAAAAACTTAACACGTAGATATAACCTTAGAATCCGATGGTCTCTGATGGAATATCGCCCATTGAGTTGGTGGACGACAAGCTGAGAATCTAGGTTCACAATCAATGTTCGAATAGCGAGATTGATCGCCTCGGCTAGTAACTCAATAACAACACTATACTTAGCAACATTGTTCGTGGTACAACCTAGACAAACCCCTTGAAGGTCTACTAGCACACCATGAGGATCATAGATCACCCATGCCACAGAAGACAGATTTCATGTACTACGGGAGGCACCATCGGTGAAACCAACGTAAGGCGAACTAGACATCTATACAAGAAGCAAAAGGACATAATAAGCGGCAATCATGCTGACACACCAAACCAAAAAAACATGAGAACATGCACACACAACACACTTGCTAAAGCACATGTATGTACAAAATAGAGTGCCTGGAATTCACGCATAATACTTTTTCAAGTAAACCCCATTTTGGGGCTTATCCAGGGGATTCCCTTCATAGTCAATCAGCTCATAGGCCCCTTTTCGCAAAACTCTCTTTACAATATAAGGCTTGTGCCATATGGGCTTGAATTTCCCTGCTCCCAGCTTATCATTGGCTTGATCGTAGAGTAGGACTAAATCTCCCTCAACAAAAGAATGAGGATGTATAGTGTGATCGAAGTGAGTTTTCACTCTCTTCTTTTGTGCTTTGATAGCTAGAGAGGCTAGTCGATGAGTCTCGTCTAGTCGCTCCAGGTAAAGAAGGCATTCCTCTATCGGAGTAGTGTCGGGTAGTAATTTAACGGCTAATTTTAAAGAAGGGATCTCACACTCAATGGGAAGGGTAGCCTCCAGGCCATAAACCAATTGGAAAGAAGTGAAACCGGTGGCATCCTTCACATAGGTTCAGTAGGCCCACATGGCAGAGAACAACATCAAGTGCCAGTTGGACTTATGCATGCCAATGGTTCGTTGAAGCATTGTAACTAGAACCTTGTTGACAGCTTCTACTTGGCCGTTGGCCTGAGGATAGTATGAGTCGAGCTATCATGTTGTAAGCCCAACTGGGTTGTACGCCAGTCATCATATGATTACGGAAATGCTTACCATGATCAGTGACAATGGTTTGAGGGACTCTGAATCATGAGATAACATGATTAAATAAAAACTACGCCATGGTATGACCGTCTTCAGATAATGTGGGCATCGCCTCAGCCCATTTTGTGAAGTAATCAACCGCAACGATGATATACCCATGCCCCCCGGTCGAGCATGGGTTACAGGTCATATAATCAATGCTCCATTTTGCAAAAGGGTCGATGGTAACAACGGGGTACAGTGGAAGCGGGAGGCGCACGCATCTTCCGTTGGTAAATTTGGCACTCGTGACAAGAGCGGACGGCAAGAATGCAGTCCTTAAAGATGGAGGGCCAAAAGTAACCAGCGCGGAGGATTTTCTAAGCAGTAGCATATCCAGACATGTGACCACCATAGGTGCCAGAATGGCAGTCATTTAAAACTCGCTCAGCTTCCTCGAGTGTTAAACATCGGCGGAGAACAGAGTCAACACCGAGATGGTACAGGGTGTCCCCAACAATGCGATACGGTTGATATTGATGGTGAATTCGTCATCAAGCATCCTTAGATGTCTCGAGATGAAAAGAGGACATTTGTAAATAGACAATAATATCCCTTTACCAGGGATCGAGGGTGCTGATTAAGAAGAGGGTTTCGTCTAGAATATGGTCCTCTAACCAAGAGGGTGCGGTAAGAGATGGCAAAGAGCACAACAATTCAGCAAAGACAAGGGATTTCTTGGACTTGGCAGTAGTGAATTCCAAGTTGAACTCTTGGAGGATAACAATCCACTTCTAATAATTGCCCCCCAACAGTTGACGCGACAAGATGTACGTCATTGGGTTGCAATTAGAAATCATTGTCGTAGTACACAATAAGATATAATGGCGAAAATGTTGGACGGCACAAACGGTGGCCAATGCCAACTTCTCGATGTGAGCGTATCGAGATTCCATATCTAATAAATTGTGGCTGAGATAATAAATGACGTTCTCAATGTCATCATCATCATCTTGAACGAGAACCATGCCAATAGTGGTATCGGCAGCGGCTAGATACAAAGTGTAATCATGATGGTAATTAGGAGGACGCAAAAAAGGAGCCGAAACGAGGAGAGCCTTGAGGTGCTCGAAGGACTCTTGAGCGGCAGCATCCCAACGAAAAGGGGTGTCCTACTTGAGTAACCACGTAAAACCTTTGGCCACCTCAGCATAGTTCGGAATGAAGCGTCCTAAAAAATTGGCTTTGCCCTGCAAGCTCTGCAATTACTGCAAAGAAGCAGGGGGAGGAAGATCCAGAATGGCCTTGAATTTAAGGAGGTCCAGACGGATGCCCTCTCAAGAGACGATGAACCTGAGAATTCTGCCAGACTCTACACAGAAGACATACTTATGCGGATTGAGCCGAATACGGTAGTGTCGACAGCGGATAAATATTTTGCGAAGATGAGCAGGATGGTCCTGCCGCTTAGTTGAATGAGCTGGTAGATCATCCAGGTAAGGTTGCACGATGTTTCGAATATCATGGAATGCATAGGACATCGTGTGTTGGAAGGTAGCACCGGCATTCTTCAAACCAAAAGGGAGCTTTTTGTAGGAAAAAGTGCCCCACGGACAGATAAAGACGGTTTTGTGCTGATCGGCAGGTACAATATTAATCTAATTATAACCAGAGAAACCATCCATAAATGAGTATATTTCACTGCCGTCACACTCATCAATGAGCTGGTCAATGAAGGGTGTGGAGTATCTATCCTTGGGACAGGCTCAATTAATATCATAGTAATCAACACAAACCCTGATGGTACCCTACTTTTTATTCATAGGGACAATATTGGAAACCCAATCTGTGAGTGGGATGGGGTAGATAAAACCAACCTTGAGAATCTTTTCAACTTCCACTTTAATGGCTGCAGTCTTTCGGGGGTGCACGGGGCATAAATGTTGTCGGACAGGCTTAGCTCCCGGATACGTGGGTATCTCATGCACCATAATAATCGGGTCGATGCTGGGAATTTCTTCATAAGACCAAGCAAACACGTCACGAAATTCACGAAAAAGACCAGCATAAAGCTGAATTTCCTTAGGAGTACAAGTTACTCCAACATGGATATGCTCGACAATCCCTGGTTTAACAGAGATGTTGATCGGCTGGGTTTGCGTGATGTTTCCCATGTTCCCTTCAGAGGACACTTGATATACTTGGATGGGTGTCTGAAGGGGTTGTGTGGGGAGACAAGGAGCAAACCACTCGAGATAGGTAAGCATTTCCCGATGGGTAGGGAGAAACGAGGAACGATGGTGAAGATTGGACCAAGGGGGTTCCTTGAGAGACATAGTCTCGATAATGGCTTCATCAGAAGGAAATGTTTCCTTTAAAGTATTCAAAGAAGCATAGTCTCCAAGCCAAGGGGAATGAGCATATGAGTCAAGAGCTCTGCTCAAAGAAGCAGATTCAGGAGGAGGAGTTGATACAGAAACGATCTCGACGTAGTTGAGCTCAGCAGGACTCAACGGCATCTCATCACCCCATGATTCTATCTAGTTAATGGGAGGAAGAACCCAAGGATTAGAATGAACAAAAATCATATTGATAGGAGCGACGTTCGGAGGTGGGAGTGAAAAGACACCCATGAGGGTAGGGTCTTTAAAGAGCCCAGCTCCCACACTCTCTAATGGAATGGAGGTATGCTCCACAAAAGGCACGTTGCCTTCGAAAGAGGAAGCGAAGAAAGAGAGCTGGTCTACTGTGACAATTTTCCCCTGATGAGGGAAACGAATGAAATGAAATAGAGATGAAGCCACAGCTCGCATGGAACATGTCCAGCTTCGGACCAAAAGGAGGTTGTAAGTTAGATTAGCATCAACAACTTCAACTTCCACTTCGACAGTCTTCCCTTCCAAAGTAATAGGCAAGCGTTGGAGGATACCATAAGGGCGAGACTCTCTCCCATCAAAGGCTTCCAAGGTTGTAGGAGACTGACTCAAGGTCGGAGAACCAATAGCCTTCCAACAAGAAACAACCATAATGCGAGTTGAATCACCTTCATAAATAACCGTACGATGAATCGTTTTAGAGTTGATGATAACCTGGATAAGGAAGGCAATCTGATGAGGTAGTCTTGGTACATGGCTTTCGAGATCAAAAGTAATCAAATCCGAGTCGGTCGAGTCGATGCCATCGATGGCCGATAGCAAGGACTTCCTCTGGGGGGGAAGCTCTGGAGAACTTCTAGAGTGGACATAGTTGAAGGAGCCTGAGCTAAGTCCTCAATTATGTTGTAGTGCTGGGCAGCACGAGCATTAGGGTTGTAAGAAGATCTCCAGAGTACACCTTTAGGAGGGGGTCGAATAGGCATCTCAGTGCTAGGTCTCTCAATATGGAGTGGACCAGAACTAGGCGAAGGAGCACTTGAGGGGATCTCAGTCTCTTTCCCAGTAGGTGACGGATATTCTTTTGCTCGAGTAGTAACGTGAACGGGAATCATTCCAGCCATGAACACTTGAGAACCAAAGGGAGAAGAGGATTGGGATGGGTCAGCCACCATTTACGTTTGCTACGAGGGGAAAGGTTCTTTCAGCACGGCAGGAGTTCCAGGAGCACCTTTCAACAAGAAACTAACTTTGGACCACCTTGGGTAGTCTTTGGTGTAGTGATCCTCGTCACAGATAAGACAAGGATACTTGGGTTTGTGTTTGGCTCCTTCCTCGGGTGGAGATTTAGGGGAATCCTGCTTGGGTTGATCAACTTTATTTTTCCCTTTTCCCTTCTTTTTTCCTTTTGAGAATTTATCCGTCATGGTGGAGTGGATGGCATTAACCTCAGAAGTATTACCAGAATTAGACACAGCCTGCTAAGTATTTTTGTTCGAAGCATTCGAATTTTTCTTCCCAGGGTTCGCGGAAGATTTATTAGAGGACGGATTTACAGATCCAATGACATTGTCAATAGATGATTTTGGTAGAGCTTTGGAAGTTCTGGGCCTCGGGGCATCAGGAAAATAATCATATAGGGTACCGCATTGGGAATAAACCAAGTTAAGGTACTGAGCACGCGCAATAGCCTGCTCTTTAGTTACACATGCCCCCGTAGCGATGTCCCGTGTGATCGCAGGGACAAAGGAGGTTGTAAACCAATTGTTCAGGAGTTGATCATGAATCCAAAACTTAATCAAACGACAACGTCATCTCCATTCATGTATATGATTGGAGATGTGCGTAGCCGTATCCTGTTTAAGAGACATGAGGAGATGTGTTTCTGTATCATACCGAATTGGCAACTGAAAATGAGTTAAGAATTCCATTGCCAACGAGTTAAAATCTTAAAAAGATCCACGGGCTAGCTCAATATACCACTTAGCAACAAAGCCAGTGAGAGTCCTTTGAAAAAGGTGGAGCCGGACTGAATCGTTAAGCCACGAATTTGACGAACACCAAAGATGATAAGTCATAACGTGGGCTTGGGGGTCTTCTCTAGCTTTGCCATCGAATTTGGGACAATCACTGGGGATCTTGGTTGGAACTGGTGGCCAGAATGGATTATGAAGAATAGGATCATTAGTTAATTTGGACACATTTGGCAGTTCCAATGTTGCTAAGAAGGGTAATGAGGATTAAAGGACATCTGCGGCCGTGGGTAAGGGGTAGCACCAGGGTTCCAACTAGTTGTTGGTTGCCTCCATTGATTTTGTCCAGACGGAGCTGGCCCATAGGGGTTCTGTCCGTAGGGATTTTGTCCATAGGGGTTATAGCCATAACTGGACGGCTGACCCTGGATTTTCCCCCCAGCACCCCATTGATTACCAACTTGACCTACAGGAGCAACATACTGTTGCTGGTAATTCTGATAAGGAGTCACTTGCATGTGTTGATAATTTTGGTATGGGGCAAACTAAGCTTGCCGCTGGGATTGCTGGAAACCATAAGGTTTTTGGGCTCCATACTGAGCCTGGGGGCCAGGCTGCGCTTGATAAGGAGGTTGAGATTGAAACCCAACTTGCATTTGAAGACCAGCTTGGGTTTGGGGCCTAGCCTAGGGCTGGAAACCGGGTGGAGCTTGAGAAGTAACAACCATTTGCATGCCCGGTTGAGCAGGCCCAGAAAGATGTCCTTGAGAGGATTGGGGTTGAGCCACCTGGCCAGAAGGTTGTCTTGGTTGGGCTTGAGACTGGCCCATCTACCCAGAAGGTTGAGCTTGCTGGGTGTTGGGTTGTCCTTGCACAACCGAGGGTTGTCCTGATGGACCAGATGGCTGAGCGGACTGGACAGTTGGTTGGCCTGATTGAATTTGAGGTTGACCAACTTGTCCAGACGATTGACCAGACTGGACAGTGGGTTGGCCTTGCTGTACGTAAGGTTGACCACCCTGCCCAGAAGGGCATCCCTGCTGGACCCAGGTTGTCCTTGTTGCATATAAGGTTGTCCTGGATTTCCAGAGGGTTGACCAGAAGGGTATCCCTACTGGACCCCAGGTTGTCCTTGTTACATATAAGGTTGTCCTAGATTTCTAGGGGGTTGCCCAAGATAAGTAAAAGATGGACCACCATAGGCCAAAGTTTTTCCCTGAAAGGGTTGTCCTTGTGGGCCTCCAGGTTTCCCTGGATAAGATTGCCCGTAATACTGCTACCCATAGGAAGGCTGCGTGTAAGACGGCTGACCTTGATAAGGTGGTCCTTGACAAGGCAGTCCTTGATCTTCAGGGGGTGCTTGGCCACCACTGTAATGAGTGGTACCCCAAGCAACGTTTAACGAGACTGAGACCTCAACCACAGGCTGAGATGGCAAGAATCCAAGATAAAGATGATGCCCTATGGGATCATAGTAATGAAACGAACCTTGCAAGCTTGGATTCTGGATGGCTTGCAAATACTGATCATATGCCCCCCCTGCTGGAATGGAACCAGAAGAAGGTGGGGCACTAAGTGTAGGATCGACAACTCTAGATGTAGGCACCGACCGGCCACTATTTACCGAACCGTGAGACGGACCAGCAACAATGGTCACAACCGAGGATGCAATGATGGCACTAACAACAGGCTGAAGAAGCTACACAGACAGTTGGAATAATCAGAACTAAAGTGACAGATGTATTGTGAATTTGAGGAATAAAAGATCCCGAAGTGGGAGTGATGTTGTGATCCCACATGGTACCCAAAAAAGAGTTCCTAGAACCAAAAACATCCCTTAAAGCCCTATAGCGTAAGGGAAACATGACACCAAGAGGGGTGACACTGAAGGGTGGGGTTTCCACCGAGATAGGAGTTTCAACACTCATCGCAACGGATGCTTCACTTGCGATGGGGGATGTGTCATCCATATCAGAGGAAGACATTGGGACTGAAACACCAGAAGGAGTAAAAGGAGTATCCTCTTCGAAAGGCTCCCAAACAGGGTTCCAATGGATATTGTCAAAATCGTCTTCTGGAGCGTGGGAGTTCAGCGGTTGGATACTCGGAATAACAGGGAGAGTATCACTACCAACCGGTGTCTTAGGAGCAGTAGAAGAAGGAGACCCTTAGTCACTTGGAATGAGAGACGGGATCAATGATTCTGCCAGGATGATTCGATTCAAAAATCCTAGGCAAACTAATGAGAAAGGACCCTACTCAAGCTAATGCAAACAAGATCTAACAGGGTAAATGTGAACGTGGCCGAATAAATTTTAAGACACAAGGACATAACTTGACCTTTTCATCTTTAAAGAGTCGCGAAAAGGACAAAAAGATGACTCTAGTCTCCTTCAAATGTTTAATGAGCCCGAAGTGACAAATTCTCAAATGAGCCTTTTCTTTAGGGAGTCCAAAAAGGATCAAAAGTGATTGCTCTGGAGAACTAGGCAAAAGGTTTACCAGACAATCCGTAAAACTGCATATACACCTTGGCAATCGTATGAAAACCAAAGACTTTCCGTACAGCAATCAATCTTCCTGAATGCTGTGTTCGGTGCATTACAGGTCCTATGGATAAAGGATGATAACCTAGTGGGGTCCCCCCATATACTCGACGGTACGTGGAGCACAATTCCGTACTAGACCACTATTGAGTCACAGAAGGAGGAATCACCCAACCTTGAGTGGAAACAAAAGTGACTAGGTATAACGACGTTGGAGCACATCTCTAGCCTAGACTTCTAAACAGTCTGCGTTATGTTCCAATGCATTGTTAGATTCATTCAGTTCATTTTAAAGTTGATCTTGGATTATGTTTCAATTTTCAAGCCTTACCGTATGTAATGTCTCAAAATTTCCTAAATGCAAACTATATGTCGCAATATATCATTTCATTCGATGAATGCTAGCTACAAGAGAGTTGAGAGTTTTCACACAAACAAAATGATCATAAAACAACCAACAATATCTCTAATGCAGCTAATGGAAATTAAAAAACTTTTCTTCAAAGTCACTAATCACTAATAACAACGAAAAGCTCTAATTCACATTAACTAATCAAAAGCAAAAGAGATTTGTTTTTATTTTTAATGTTGATGGCAAGATGCACTAAACAAACTTTGAGAAACGATAATGAAAGAGTAAATACAAGAAAATTCCACTCAATGCAAGCAAAAACATATCGCTAAATCACAAAGCAATCCTTCAAAAACGAGAAAAGTCCCAAAGACACAAATGAGCCGTGTAATCTAGGCCCAAAGCAAAACAAAGCGGAGTTCAAGTGAAAAAGAGGTAGGTCACTCAAACAATGCAATGAAATGATTAACAACCACTAAATGAGTGCAAGGGAGCAATCATAAAGTCGACTGGACCAATAGAAGACCAAAAACACCTAAGGAAGGCTCGACACACAAAGCCACTAGATGCCCTAGGGCTAAAAAGTGAAATCGATAGAAAATTGAAAACACCCAAATGGTAAAGGTTAAAACCAGTCAAACAAGACTCCAACACACTCAAGAAGTCGAAAAAATGTATCCAAAGGCAAAGACCAAGCTCAGAAGGCTTAAAACAAGCAAACTTTAAAAGTTCCCAGGCCTGGCGCGACTGTCAGGCTGAAACTAGCGCCTTTTAAGGATTGGCGTGGGTTGTATATTAGCAACTAGTGCCAATTGGCATGACTGTTACGCTATAAAAGCATGCCAGTCAAGTTTGCTATGAAAAAATAAAAAAGAAGCAATCCAAGACTAGGCCAATGATAACCAAGTAAACCAAGATGCAAGAAACAACAAAAGGACTCAACCCAGAAGGCTAACCAAGCAGGTAAAAGTCAAGAAACAACCAACAAGACAAGTCACCAAATTGTTGAGGAGGTAAATCCCCTTTGCGGACAGAGGCGATCCCTACTAGCCCAGACTAGGTCTAGCAACAATCATACAACGCTACAGCGCAAGTTCATAATTGCAAATTAAAAGACCAGTGATGAAGGCCTACCTGGATTCCAATGCTAGTGCTTGTAGAAGAGGTGGTGCTCCCGTTCCTTTGCCTTGGCATATCACAATCCCCATGATCTCCATGAATGGACACCTACCCATACAAGAAACGACACAAACACAAACATAAAATCCAACATATGCAACTATATATCAGTCAGAAAGGATATAACTCATCATCATCACAAATAACAATAAGAGTGGAACCATAACCAATAGTCGTTTATTAATAATAATCCAAGAAGAATACAACCAAAGTTCTGACGCTAGATTCTCCTTTGGCTAGGTAGTCAGAAACACATGTCTTGCAAAGCTTGTTGGGAATAGGAACAAGCCTCTCTCTCTTTAGTTATTGGACAAGAATCTCCTTACTTGGATTTGGCCTTATGGGAATGAAGAAGGCTCTTGCAGCATGAAGCTCTTGGAAACTTGACAATTCTCAATCTTTGGAACTAGCTTGCCAAGGAAAATGGAAAAGCTTTTATAGATGGAGGAGAGGGAGTTGGGATCATCCACAATAATCATGGGATTGGCTCTATCCTCAAGGAAGCTTCCATGAGAGGTGGCAAAACACTTCCTCTCTATGGAAATCTGTAGCCAAACCACCCAACTCAAGATAGATTCAATCTAGGAATTTGTTAGGATGAAACTTCTGCCATTTGTTTGTTAAAAAACACCACTGATTATGGTTGGCATGGGTGCAACTCTATGACAAAGTGCCAACTGGCACACTCTCTTTGGAGGATTTCCCCCATTGGTGCGAGGGCTGCACTATGGAACCGCGCCAATGGGAAAAGGGCTATTTTTAGGGTTTTTTAGCAGGAGATGTCTTTAGGGCAAATGAAGCTCATGTTCAGGGGAATGCAATGCAAGTGTTTGCAGGTCATGTCACTTCTCATAGGTCCCGGAATGAGTCCTCCAAGATGTGGGAGAGGGGTAATAGGGATGGTGACAAATTGCTATGTAACAACAACAAGAAAATTGAACTATGAACTTTGCATCATCGCCACTGTTTTAAAAATAGTTGCGATGGCGACAAAAAAATATTTTTTCGTGCAAATTATGGATTGAAATTTATAACTGAAGCTCTAATTCATTTTTTCTCGTCATGCAGGGCATCATGTCCTTCTTTTGGCAGGAATGAACCCATGATGTTAACGATGAAGAGGCTTTTGCTAATGATGGATGCCAAAATGCATTACACGTATGCAGAGCTGATAATCTGTGCATGGAACCCAACGAATGGGAAATTCATAATCTGAGGCTGAGACATCGAGTTCGATGCAAAAGACATATACTTTTTGACCGGATTGTCCCGTTCCGGTGAACGGCCGATTCTAGAGGGCCAACGTCCCGGGGGTGAATCACTAGAGATGATAATGGCACGAGTGTGCCCCCTGGCATGATAAACAAAGAGCGGGAAGGTGGCAATCCCAACGGTGGAGGATGTGGTTCTTTGTGCAATTTTTTTTATGGTGACCAGGGTAGCGGGCTTCCAAGCCAAACACAAGGCATCGAAGACCCAACTATGGTTGGCTCTCGAATGCCTTAATCCCACCATGTTCAACTGGGTAGAGACAGTGACATAATATGAAGAGGAAACTTACCAACTGTCATCGAGGAGAGATGAAACAGTTTGGCTACAGATCCATCTTGATCCTGCTCATGCCGGAGCGGGTGATGGCACTGCAGTTGCAAGATATGGACTTGGATGCGCCCAGACTGTGGGAGACTAGGATCACCTGGTGGGCCCATATTATGCCACAAGGAGGTGGCAGATGCCCAGTGGCATGGGGGGCACTATTCCGTGAGTGGTTGGAGCACCAGATGATCTTTGTGGAGGACTGGCCGTATGCTGGGATGGACTTTTGTGGAGATCCCAATATGGAGCTACCCCCTGGTGAGCAATGGGATGATGGCGGTAAAGCACTTGATCACATTATTTTTTTTTGGATTTTTATCTTTTATGATGTTTTTGTATTTTTCATGCATACTTCCTAATGAGGTACTCTATGGTGTTTGCAGATGTGGGACCAATGAGACCAGTAGGACTGGCTTCAAAGGCATGGAGGGACCTAGAGGGTATTAGAGAGCTAGCCTTGGCTCCTCCAACTAGTGATTTGATAGAGACAGTGGCCCAGAATCTCGAGGGTCTGACAGCGGGGATCCTTGATTACATGGGGATTGAGGAGGTCCCCATAGAGTTTTAGATTCACACAGTAGGACTGATTCCTAGGGTGCACCGACTATTGAGACGGGTTGCACAAGTGGTGGTATGCTATAAGGAGCATAACCCATCATAGTAGACACCTAGGTTTTATCCTGCTAATTTTTTTAGAGACATGTGTCTTGGATGTATGGAGAACACAGACTCTATTTGGACATATGCACTTATTTTTTGAACGCATCAGTGCGCCACATGATATATATATATCTATTATAGTTATATATTATATATATATATATACATATTCCTATGGTTATTATTGTGTTTTGAATGCTTCTTTATGCTACTTTGATTACATGTTACACAAATGTCTGTCTAATACATGGTTAGCTAATGCATCAGTTAACGTGTTTAATTGTCTTGGAATGTGTTGATATGTGATGAAATCAAAATTCCTTTCTAACAATTTAACACATAAATAAAACCTTAAAATCCAATGATCTCTGATGGAATAACACCCATTAAGCTGGTGGACAACTAGCTGAGAGTCCAGATTCACAACCAATGCACGAATGCCGAGGTTAATAGCCTTAGTCAATAATTCAATAACAACACTATATTCAGTGACATTGTTTGTGGTACAACCTAGACAAACACCTTGAAGGTCTACTAACTCACCGTGAGGATCGTAGATCACCCACGCTGCAGAAGACAGGTTGCATGTACTACGACAGGCACCATCAGCGAAGCCAATGTAAGGTGCACCAGAGATCTGCACACAAAGAAAGAAGACACAATAAGCAACAATTATGCCTACACACCAAGCCAAAACATGAAAACACACACACACACAACACACCTGCTGAGAACACACGTATGTACAAATCAGAGTGCATGGGGTTCATGTGTAATTTGTTTCAGATAAAGCCCATTCTGGGGCTTATCTAGAGGATTCTCTTCGTAATCAATCAGCTCATAGGCCCCTTTTTGCAAAAATCACTTTACAATATAAATTCCATGCCACATAGGCTCGAATTTGCCTACTCCCAGCTTATCATTCAATTGATCATAAAGTAGGACTAAATCTCCTTCAACAAAAGAATGAGGATGGACAGTATGAGCGAAGTGAGTTTTCACTCTCTTCTTTTGTGCCTCAATAGCTAGAGAAGCTAGTTGATGGGTCTCGTCTAGTCGCTCTAGGTAGAGAAGGAATTCTTCTACCAGAGCAGTGTTGGGGAGTAATTCGACAGCTAATTTCAATGAAGGGATCTCACACTCAATCGGAAGGGTAGCCTCCAAACCATAAACCAATTGGAATGGGGTGAACCCGGTGGCATCCTTCACTGACATTTGGTAGGCCCATAAGGTGGAGAACAACATCAAATGCTAGTTGGACTTGTGCATGCCAATGGTGTGCTGAAGCATTGTAACTAGAACTTGGTTGACATCTTCTGCTTGGCTATTGGCCTGAGGATAGTACGGTGTCGAGCTATCATGTCGTAGGCCTAACTGGGTTGTTAACTCGATCATCATATGATTACGGAAGTGTTTGACATAATTAGTGATGATAGCCTAAGGGACTCCGAATCGTGAAATAACATGATTGAACAAAAATTACGCCGTTGTTTGACCATCCTCTGATAGTGTAGGCATCACCTTGGCTCATTTTGTGAAGTAATCAAAGACAATGATGATATACCCATGCCTCCCAGCTGAGTGAGGGTTACAGGTCACATAATCAATGCCCCATTTGGAAAAAGGGTTGACGGTAACAATAGGGTGCAATGGAGCAGGAGGCACACGCATTTTCCATTGGTAGATTTGGCACTCATGACAAGAGCGGAAGGCAAGATTGCAATCCTTCAATATGGAGGGCCAAAAATAACCAGCATGGAGAATCTTCTAAGCAGTGGCATATCCAGACATGTGACCACCACAAGCACCAGAATGGTAGTCATTTAGAACTCATTCAGCTTCCTCGATTGTTAAACATCGGCGGAGGACGGAGTTGGCGCTGAGTCGATACAGGGTGTCCCTAATAATGCGATAAGGTTGAGACTGATGATGAATCCATTGCCGAGCATCCTTGGACAGATCAGGATGAAAAGAGGACGTCTGGAGATAGACAATAATGTCCCCATGCCAAGGGTCGAGGGTACTAATCAAGAACAGAGTTTCATCCGGGATATGGTCCTCTAACCGAGAGTGTACGGTAACAGATGGTAGAGAGCAAAGCAACTCAGCGAAGATGAGGGAATTCTTGGACTTAGGAGTGGTGAACTCCAAGTTGAACTCTTGGAGGATGACAATCCACTTGGAGTATTTTCCCCCCAGTAACTGACGTGACAAAATGTACATCATCGGGTTGCAATCGGAAATCACCGTTGTGGTACGCAATAGAATATAATGGCAGATCCATTGGACATCATAGACAGCGGCCAAAGCCAACTTCTCAACATGGGCATAGCGAGTTTCTATATCAAGTAAATTGCAAATGACATGCTTAGTACCATCATCATCGTCTTGAACAAGAACCATGCCGATGGTGGTATCAACAGCGACTAAGTAAAGAGTGTAGTCCTGGTGATAATCAGGGGGATGTAACAAAGGAGCGGAAAAAAGGAGAGCCTTGAGGTGCTCAAATAACTCTTGGGCAGCGGTATCCCAATGAAAATAGGTGTCACGTTTCAATAACCGCATATAGCGCTTAGCCACCTCGACATAATTCATAATGAATCGTCGTAGAAAATTTGCTTTTCCCTGCAAACTCTGCAATTGTTGCAAAGAAGCAGGGGGAGGAAGATTCAGAATGGCTTTGAATTTAAGAGGATCCAAATCGATACCCTCTTGGGAGATGATAAACCTAAGAAGTCTGCCTGAGACACAGAAGACACACTTATGCACATTGAGTTGGATATGATAGTGTCTACAATGGAGAAAAATTTTGCGAAGGTGGGTCGGATGGTCTTGGCATTTCGCTGAATGAGCCAGAAGGTCATCCATGTAAGGTTGCACAATGTGTCGAATATTATGAAATGCGTATGAAATTGCATGCTGGAAGGTGGCACTAGCATTTGTTAAGCCAAAAGGGAGCTTCTTATAAGCGAAAGTGCCCCATGGACAGATGAAGGCGGTCTTGTGTTGATCAGTAGGGGCAATATTAATCTGGTTATAACCAAAAAATCTGTCCATGAATGAATATATTTCACTCCCAACACACTCATAAATGAGCTGGTCAATGAAGGGTGTAGGGAAGTTATCTTTGGGACAGGCTCGATTAATATCACGGTAATCAACACAGACCCTGATAGTGCCCTATTTTTTAGTGACAAGGACAATATTGGAGACCTAATCTATGAGTGGGATGGGGTAAATAAAACTGGCCTTCAAAAGCTTTTCAACTTCCGCCTTAATAGCTACAGTCTTTCGAGGGTGCACAGGGCATAGATGCTGTCGAATATGTTTAGCGCCCATATAAGTAGGTATCTCATGCACCATGATACTAGGATCGATGTCGGGCATCTCTTCATAAGACTAGGCAAACACATCATGAAGTTCACGAAAAAGACCTGTATAGAGTTGAATCTCCTCTGGAGTACAAGTTACTCCAACATGGATGTGTTTGACAATCCTTGGTTTAACAGAGATGTCGATTGGCTAAGTTTGCGTGATGTTTCCCATATTCCCTTCACAAGACACTTGAGGGATATGGATAGGTGTATGAAGAGGTTGAAAGGGAAAACAAGAAGCAAACTACAAAAGATAAGTAAGAATTTCCCAATGGGTAGGGAGAAACGAGGAATGATGGTGATGATCAGACCAAGGGGGTTCCTTGAAATACATGGTCTCAATAATCGCTTCATCAATAGGAAAAATTTCATGTAATGGGTCTAAAGAAGCGCTATCTCCAAGCCAAGGGGAGTGAACGTACGAGTCGAGAGCTCTGCTTGGAAGAGTAGATTCAGAGGATGGAGCTGATGCAGAGATAATCTTGACGTAGTTGACCTCAGCAGGACCCAACGACATCTCATTGCTCCAGGATTCTACCTGATCAAGAGGAGGAAGAACCCACGGATTAGAATGAACATAAATCATATTAATGGGGGTGATGTTGGGAGGTGGGAGTGAGAAAACACCCATAAGGGCAGGATCTTTAAAGATTCCAGCACCCATACTCTCAACTGCAATAGAGGTATGCTCCATGAAAGGCACATTACCATCAGAGGAACAGGCGAAGAAGGACAGCTGGTCTACGGTGATGATCTTCCCCTGATGAGGGAAATTAATGACACGAAATAGAGATGAGGCCACGGCTCGCACGGCATATGTCCAACTGCATCCTAAGAGGAGGTTGTAAGTTAAATTTGCATCGACAACTTCGACCTCTACTTCGACTGCCTTTCCTTCCAATGTAATGGGCAAGCATTGGAGTATACCATAAGGATGAGACTCTCTCCCATCAAAGGCCTCCAAGGTCATAGGAGACTAGCTCAAAGTTGGAGAACCAATAGCCTTCCAACAAGCAACAGAAATTATGCAAGTAGAAGCGCCTTCATCAATGACGGTACAATGAATCATTTTGGAATTGGTGATGACCTGAATAAGGAAGGAAATTTGGTGAGGCAACCTCAGTATATGGCTTTCCAGGTCAAAAGTAATCAAATCTGAGTCGGCCGGGTCAATGCCATCGATGGTCGATAGCAAATACTTCCCCTGAGAGGGGCAGCTCTGGAGAAATTCTAATGTGGACATAGCTGATGGAGCTTGAGCTAAGTCCTCAATGATGCTATAGTGCTTAGTAGCATGAGAATTGGGGTTGTATGAAGATTTCTGGAGTATGCCCTTAGGAGGAGGTCGGGTGACCGTTTCAGTGCTAGGTCACTCAATATGAAGGGGACCAGAACTGGACGGAGGAGCACTAGAGGGGACCTCAAGCTCCTTCCCAGTAGGTGACAGATACTCTTTTTCCCGAGTACTAATGTGGATGGGAATTTTCCCAGCCATAAATATCTGAGAGCCAAAGCAAGAAGAGGATTGAGATGGATCATCCACCATTTGAGTTTGTTCCGAGGGAAAAGGCTCCTTGAGCATGGTAGGAGTTCCAGGGGCACCTTTGAGCAAACAACTAAATTCAGATCGCCTTAGGTAGTCTTTGGTATAGTGATCCTCGTCACAGATAAGGCAAGGATACTTAGGCTTGCGTTTGGTACCTTCCTCGGGTGGAGGTTTAGGGGAATCCTGCTTCAGCTGTTCATCTTTATTTTTCCCTTTTCCCTTCTTTTTCCCTTTCGAGGCTTTGTCTGTCGTGGTACACTAGATGGCATTCACCTCGGAAGTATTACCAGCATTGGATGTAACCTGGGAAGTATTTTCAGTTGAAGCATTCGACTTTTGCTTCCTAGGGTTCGCAGAAGATTTCTTAGAAGGTGGATTAACAAAACCGATGACACTGTCAATGGAGGGTGTCGGCGGAGCTTTGGAAGTTCCGGGTCTTGGAGCATCAGGAAAATAATCATATAATGTACCGGACTGGGAGTAAACCAAGTCAAGGTACTGAGCACGTGCGATAGCTTTCTCTTAAGTTACACACGCTCCCATAGCAATGTCCCGAGCTATTAGACTGATAAATGAAGTTGTAAACCAGTTAGTGAAAAGCTGATAAGGAATCCAAAACTTAATCAAACGGCGACGCCGTCTCCATTCATGAACATGATTGGAGATATGTGTGGCCGTAGTCTATTTTAAGGATGTGAGAAGATGTGTGCTCGTTTCATAGCGAATCGGCAACTGAAAATGAGTTAAGAACACCATAGCTAACGAGTTAAAGTCCTGAAAGGATCTGCGAGCTAATTCGATATACCACTTAGCAGCAAAGCGGGGCAGAGAGTCTGTTGAAAAGGCGAAGGGAGATTGAATCATCAATCCATGAGTTTGACGAGCACCATAGATGATATGTCATAACATGAGCCCGGGGATCTTCTCCAGCTTTACCATCAAACTTGGGACAATCACCTGGAATATTAGTTGGAACCGACGGCCAATACGGATTATGAAGAATGGGATAATTTTTCAGTTTCGACATGTCTGGTAATTCCAATGTCGCTAAAAAGGGTAACTAAAGATTAAAGGACATTTGCGGTTGTGGGTAGGAGGTAGTGCCAAAGTTCCAGCCAGCTGTCTATTGCCCCCATTGGTTTTGTCCAGACGAACTCGACCCAAAAGGGTTTTGTCTGTAGGCACTTTTCCTGTACAGGTTATAGTTGTAACTGGACAGTTGACCCTGGACTTGTCCCCTAGCATTCGACTGATTAGCAATTTGGCCCACAGGAGCAACATATGGTTGTTGAAATTCTAATAAGGCTTTACCTGCGGTTGTTGATAATTTTGATATGGGGCAAATTGGGCTTGCCCTTGGGATTGCTGGGTACCATAAGGTGGCTGGGCTCTAAACTGGGCCTGGTAGCTAGGCTAGGTTTGATAAGCAGGTTGAGATTGGTATTCAACCTGAATTTGAGGACCAAATTGGGTCTGGAGCCCAGAATAGGGCTAAAAACCAGGTGGCGCTTGAGAAGAAACCATCATTTGAGTGCCCAGTTGAGCAGGCCTAGGCGAATGTTCTTGAGTGAACTGAGGCTGATCCATCTAGCCATAAGTTTGACCTAGATGAGATTGAGGTTGACCCACTTGCCCAAAAGGTTGAGCTTGTTGGGTAGTAGGTTGTCCTTGCCCAATTGAGGGTTGTCATGATGGGCTAGATGGCTGAGCAGACTGGACAGTTGGTTGGCCTAATTGACTTTGAGGCGGACCACTTTGTCCAGACGGTTGACTCAGCTGTGGAGTACCAAGGAAGGTATGTTTTGATGGTCATTTCGGTATCTTTTCATGAAAACTCAAAAGCATTTTTGCATGGGAAACTTAGATAATAATAAGAACTTATAACAAAATACGAGAAATTAATAAGAAGCACTGATAAACGTCGTTTCTATGTGCAGGAAGGTGAAGAAGCGAAAGGTGGCCATCCAAAAAGTAAATATAAAGACGAGCTAATTGCTGTCCCTGTGACGGGAGACCGGAAGCGAACCAGATCAACACGGATCAGCCCAAAACAGGATGCGAAGATACCAGTGCGGAACAAAAGAAGGAAGAAGTAACGCAGCATTAATGATTATGCGTATCCCTCAGGATCTTAGATCCTGAGGGATTGTTGTTTTAACCTATTTCTGTATCTAGATGTCTCCGCCATCCCTCTTATAAAAAGGGATAGCATTGTTGGTTACGGGGGGTAATTTTTGGGAAGTGTGTAATTTCTTTGAAGAAAGATCTGGACTATGATTTTTATGTTCTGTTGAAGACTTAAGTTTCTGTACTTTTATTTCATGCTTTAATACAGACTTGTTCACTTTTTATCTTTGAGCCTGGATTCATCTTAAGAGGTGTACCCGTGGAGGCTAAGGGCCCGCCCCTGGAGGACACTTGCTCTTTTATTATTACGCATGGTTTCGATGTGGTTTGATCATAAAAGTAATCTGGTAATCTGCTATGTTTTGAGAATATTCTATTACATGCTCTGTTGTGAGTAAGTTATTTCGTGTTCTTGAACTTTACATAGATGCTATGTTATTTTATCAATTCTTTAAGTATTGATCAATTCCTACAGGACACTATTAATTTATTACATAACTCTTCACGATTGTGTTTTGCATTATAACAAGTCATCTGGAAAAGTTTGTTTCACATGGTTATCGAATGTGACTATTCTTTATTATGAGATGCAGTCGTATGTGTTTTAACAGAAGCAGATTAAGTATGGTGTGTTTCTAAGATTCTATAGTATTGTTCTATCATATAAGATTGAGAGATTGATGTTTTGATTGGCATGGTTAAATAGATTTGCAGCTTGAAGGACTCTGTTATTGTTTATTTCAATTATTGTTCCATTTACTTGTTGTTCCATTTATTTGCTATTCCATTTACTTTTTGTTCCATTTACTTGCTGTTCCATTTATTTGCTGTTCCATTTCTAGATTGCTAATTTGTTGTTTCTTGAGGACATACTTAGGCTGTAGTGGACCCTAGCATCTGCTACCTGGTCCCCAGACCTCTGATCTGCTCCCATCAGCTATGAAAGGGATGTGTTATTGCTACCAAGCCCTTGGCTCATGTGCTGTTCCATTTCATTATCATTTCTTTTATCTGTTGTGTCAGGTTAGGAGTAACTCCAGAAAACTAATGCGTTAATTCATTTAGCCAGCTATCTAATATATACATGAATGTGATTGTTCAGTTCATCTTCTCGATGGCTGTTCACATTCAGTTTTCCAATCACTGAGGATTAGGTGTCAACATTCCCCCCCTTAATCTGAAGGGATGTTGGTGAGCCCAAGCATCATTCTGAATCTTTCAAGCTTTTCTCTTCCAAGCGCTTTGGTGAAGATGTCTGCAATTTTCTCATTTGTGGAACAATGGCGAAGATGGATTGTTTTTGCCTCAACATGATGTCAGATCAAATGATATTTAGTATTGATGTGCTTTGTACGATCATGGAACTTTGGGTTCTTGGCCAACTTTATTGCATAGGTGTTGTC